>MU915679.1:3652-16307 GCA_036418165.1 Cooperia oncophora
TGGCGATTTGTGATTAAAGCATCGAACCACACCACCCCATGCAGATTTTTATCGATTTTGGCGAAAACTGGGGTAGCGCCAAATTGGCACACAATAGCGCCAAATGGCGCCATGGCTGGAAATGAATGTTACTTTCGTGATCAGGGCACCGAGAAACCCCATTATGCAAGTTTATACAGATTTTTTTGGGAAAGGTCGTGTCGCCGAACTGGCGCTCAGTGGCGCCAAATTGGCACCAAATGGCGCCACGGCTAGAAATGAATGTCACTTCGAACAGGGCACTGAATAGCCCCAGTAAGCAAGTTTATACAGATGTTGTTGAGAAAAGTTGTGGCGCTAAGGTGTCGCAAAGTGGCGCCAAATGGCGCCGGCCAAAACCCAATGTCGTAGAATATGAGCATACCCTCGGATACAGCTCGGCGAGCTGATTCTAATCATATATGGGTATCTATACAAAAAGTCAACAGGAACAGCTCTATAACGAAAAAAAAAAAACGCGGATTAGGCGTTTTTTTTCGTAATTTTTTAAACACTTACGGCGAGTGCTGTACAAAGCTCGGTCTACTGTACAGCAAATCTTTTCTTAGGAGCATTTCATTGGATTCCTTCCATTTTTACCTTGGTATATACCGCTGCTTAGTCAGCATGAAGGAACCGAAGCCTGAGACATGATTTAGAAAATGGCGACCACGGCACAGGAAACCACTGAATATTCGTCTCATCAGCGACGACGTCTATCGTCTCAGGGAGCAAAGGAAAACGGCTGTATCGTCACATCACCCCTCACTCCAGCTTGTGCCCAAATTGGACACCATCGTCTCTCACTAGTCAGTTCGGCTTCTGCCCTACCACCCGACCCGGCTCTACTTCTGGAAGCATCGGACAGTTTTATCAGGTTGAGCTCTATGATTACACGTCAATCAGCGCACCGAACTACGCATCACGACAAATCAATTTTTCAATAAGGAAGACTACTACTGCGTGTCTTGCGACTGTGAATTGGTATCTAATCCAGTTGCAGTCAAAACATCAAAATTTGGATGCGATTTACGTTTTGCCCAGATCACACGTGATCACAACTAGCAGCTGCATCAGTCTTCTGCATCTACTATACACCCATAACAACACTCGACTGCATGAACTCATCCATTGTAATACGAGCTTGCGAAATTTTACCGAAAGATTACTTTCCCTTATGAGGAAGGATATTGAAAGTTCGAGTAGCAGCCACTCTATCCCAAGGTTTTATCGAGGAGGAATGATTGTTGGCGACCAACACTTTGGATACACTGTAAAACTGTAGCGCATTCATTTTGTAAACAGCTACCACGCCGATGTTAATTCCGACATCAACAGTAAGAATAGGAAGCAAAGGATGGATCAACGGGTAATGAATACTTAAATCGACTTCAACATGCCCTGGACAACAGCTCTGCAAGAGTGCAAGCTCTGCTGGTAGAAGATATACAATTTCCAGTGCTGGACACTGAAATAGCAACGTCGCTAATTCCCGTTAGTGCAGTGGTCCTCCTTCCCCGAACCTCTCCACTCTTTATACAGCTCCACAGGATTGGAAGGAAGCTGCTTCATCTGCTCCTTGTCATCATATGAGCGACTGTCACCATATAAAAGAGATTCACGGGAAAAACAGAGTTATCAAGTCGAAGGTGTCCTTCCAACCAAGCGGAAAATAAAAAGACCATATTTGATCTGGCTACAACTCGTCTCTATTGTCTGCTTCATCACTACTGTCCGATGATGCTCCAGTATAGTAACACACCAAGGAGAACATCACAGCGCTTAACTAACGAAAAGGAAGAGATATGCATATACGACAAAACTACTCAACGTTTCTCTAGTCAATCGGACAAGAAGGTTGTCCTCTGTTCAAGAACAGGAGAAATGGATCATAGCGTAGTTTCCTCGACTGAAACGAATTCCTTAAATCTGTACACAAAGACAGAATATTTCACGACAGATTACGAATTCTTCACAGAATCCCGACAACAGTGCTACGACACCGAAAGCTGTAGAGGTAATATCTGTGCGTCACTTAAACTGGAGATGAAACTAGTATGGTCGCAAAACGTAAACGGTATACACCTACAGTGCCAGGTTGTGGATGTTTACGGTGCGACTGGTGTTTCCACTGCACACCAGTGTGTCTCTTCTATAGACACCATACAGTACCTGCATCATCTACACTATACCAGGTCATACTCTCATGGAGCACTCAAGCAGAGTGGATCGTCAGATGAGATCGGGAGGCTTCACTGCCACTCATCACTTCACTCTCCAGCCAGAAATTCCTTTCACACGAAATCAACTTCGACTGGTTGCAGGTATAATCTCGCCTAACCTATCGTAATTCTATCGACCTATTTTATTACAGACGGTAACATCGTGACGCGAATCGAACCACGTCAGCAAGGACAACTGCCACAAAACTCCGCCGGTCAGTTACGATGTGAAATAGAAGAAGCGAAGTCTTTCAGGGACAAGTCTTTTCCCACAATATGCAAGTTCATGTAACCGCAGAAAATACACGGGCACGTGCTCCTTTCCCAAAGGAATAACGTCGTCATTTCTTCATTATAAACATAACAAGCTTCGAATAAATACAGGTCAGGTAGCAGTAACAATAATAAATGAGCAGCAAACCATCACGGCAAAAAGAACAATCGGCTCTGCGTCCACAATCCAGGAATCATCCAACGAACTACTCATCGCTGCCAGCATCTACTCATCATTGCAGGGCGTGTCAGTGCGGCTGCGTTTGGCGCGGTGCGTCGTGTGCACCAGTTGTTGAAGCGGGCAAGTGACATTACTGTATTATATCCTTCGTATTACTCGTTTTCTACCACTTTTTGTCGCATACGCGTAAAAGGCTGAGAACGGCTTCAACAGTGTGCACACTCATACTGGCTGACACGCCCCACCGGTCCGCAATGATGAGGACTGTACAACAATTCATGTCAAGTACATATGGAGGAGCTGGTAGGATCCTATTCCCACACGCAGGAAGTGATCGCTAACGTTTCTTGCACGTCATAAACAACTGAAGAAACTTCACAGATCGAGTGTTCAGATACAACTCAAATTGTTCGGTGTACTCCAAAGAGAGAAGTTGTCATTGTTCTTTTTCACTTCATCAACTCGACTGTCAACGAAAACTGCACAATAAAATGTCGAGGAGGAACTTTGACAGCCATTCTGAAGGGGCAACTCGTATTCGTGAATGAAGCAACCCTCATCACAGAAATTATTACAACATATCAAAGTAAATCATCTAGCAATAGTGATTTTAATTTTAAGGCTGCGTCCGACTTCTTCACAGGTATTTTCGCTAGAACACCAAATCTTCTTGGATCGTTTTCGAATTTCAACTGTGGACTTCTTTGTGATACTCTGTTTTCTCACAATGTACAGAAAATGCAAAAACTTACGTCACACTCACATTTGCCAGCGCGAAATGTAAGGAAAAAAAACTAGGTAGTGATCCTCTCTATTCGCTTACACCTTTTCTTTTTGGGGCAATAGTGCATTGAATATGGTCTCTCCAAACGTTCTGCAATATATCTAATGACTCAGTAGAATATGCACGAAATATGAAATAATTTTCTACTGAGTCACTTTTCAATATCGGGAAATAAGCCCACAAAGCTCGGTCTACTGCATGACAGATCTTTTCCTCCGGAGCATTTCATGGCATTTCTTCCTTTTTCATCTTGGAATGTATACACTGCTTAATCATAATAAAAGATCTGGAGCCAAGACGTAATCCTGAAAACCCTCATAGCGTCCTATCAAGCTGCAACATAGCGACCCGGAAGCACCGACCCCCCTTCCCTCGCCCGCCCGCAAATGCCCGACCGATGATGGTGCTCGCATCGCTAAATTTGCGAAATAAATATGAAGCTAATGGATTGATATGAAACAGTTGCGGTGTTGCATGGACCTATGAGAACCTTGCACCCGTGCCTACGTTGATAGTTATTGGCACGATGATAACAGGAAACTCTTTCGAAATCGCTTTCTGAGTGCTGTAAAATAAAAGCTTTTCTTCATTTCGCAGATTTGACTTCCCGTTTTTCGTTTCGTTTCACTTCGTTTTTCTCCATTTTCCACTATGTACACTGTGTAGCTCCCCTAGTACAATCTTAGACCAAATACTAAATTATCGTGCGTTATGCCTTTATGTGTCTGTGACTTATTTTGAACTCTTTACGGTGTACGCTCAATCAGACGGACTTATCTTAAGCGGCTATCGTCACCTACAGTGTTCTCTAACTAGAGTATTGAATTCCAGAGACTTTACCGTGAAACGAACTGAAATTTGAAAGAAATTGTTCGACTTGCGCATGGATTATGCGGAGCACAGATTTCACAGACAATTCCGTGAAATCTACTTTGCCTAGGCTGGCTTCATCCTTTTGCTTTTATGTTGTCATTTTCAGCTTTAATTGCTCTGACGCATGTCGCAGAACCTGCCAGTGATTAAGATCGATCCACCGGAAGACGCTGAAAAGTCTACAAATGCGAATGGAAAACTGCCGGAGGGACAGGTAGGTCTGTAACTCTTATGTGATCATCCAGCTTTTAGAGAAATTTTCTGTGAAGATCACTTCAGAGAAGACTTATGTTAGTGACTGTATTAGCGGCACAAACCTCCATGGTATTTGAAAGACACTCTGAAACTAGAGTAGGTTTGATTCCTCTCACTTACATGGTGAGTAGGTGCACATACGTTGCACTTAGATGACTACCGAAAGTGATGAAGGCATCAGGCGCTTGAGACTCCAGTCTCATCGTGATTCTGCAAAGCAGCCCGACTCATACCATCTCAACTGTCACTGATTGCATGGTGTAGACATGGTGTAGAAGACAGACTTTACACTCACCGAAGACAGTCTTTACAAAGTGCGAGGTGAAGAGTTTCACAGCTCTAGTAGCGTGTCACTTCCTCCGTTCAAAAATGCACAGAAACGGAGCTGGAGGGTTTTGATAGCCGAGAATCGTCTCTGGTATCTGCACAGCTCCATTGCAACATGTGTGTCGATTCCGCCATACCGACAGCGCGGACGAGCGGAGACGGCACTTCGTATCACTGCCTAAACGTCCCGTTCCCGCGCACTTTTAAACGCAGAATGTGGCATTCCCACCGCGGCTGTGAACCCATTCACCTCACACAAGGCAAACACAAGAATTTGAAGGTGGGTGTACAGCTTGTCTCCAAGATTCGCACCTTCAGGCCGCGTTCGCATGCTGCGACATTAAGAGAACAGAAAAATGCGCAGTGTCGTGACTGGGAGGTGGGAGTGCCCCTACTGGACCACTCAGGACGCGGAGCTAAGGAGGGTCCGCCACCCTCTGTGGGGCCATGTTGCGCTAACAAGGGAGGTGTTTCAGGTTATGACGCGCTTTCAGTTTACAAGTCTCACCTTGGTGAAACCTGTGAACTCTTGTGAAGCTTGAGCAAGCTGGTCAAGCTATCATGGTGAAACCTGCCAACACGAGAAGAGACTGCCTAGATGAGTCAACTCGTCAATGGGAAGTAGCAAAGCTGTGAAATCTCCCCCTCCCTCCTTCTCTTCGCCGACCTGCCCCTACGTAGCGCATGAAACGTTCGGCGTTTGATCAAGTGTATATCACTAGAGATGATGCGCTGCGAACGCATCCATCGCAAAGACAATCGAGCTGTGCTAGAACCTTGACATTGCTAGAAAAAGGATGACTGCTGCCATGGAATTCGATGTTTCTTCCTTCCAGAGGGTATGGTACCAATCAAGTAATCCCTGTAGGGCGCCGCACGGAGCCTATGTAGCTGCAACCTCATTATGACTTCAGTGACAGAGACCATTTCTGTTTAGCCGCCCAGCTATGTAACTGTAGTATTTCAGATCGCTGAAGAAGGTGCTAGGCACCGAAATATCCGAAGGAAGGATTAAAACAGTAAAAAAATTTTTGCGAAAACTTTTGGATCCTTTTTCATCTTCAGTTTCTGGCAACAGGGCACATCGTTGGTTGGGGAATCCCCAACAGGGGGGTCGTATTTGGCCGCCAGGAGAGGGGGGGGGTCGTAGTGAGTGCGGCAGCCAGTAACGAGCAGCGCAAATTGTCAATGTGCTGAGTCCTGTACAACGAAACTTGCTTTGTAGAGAACTCGGGGATATCGCAAAAAGAATAGTACAATAACCTTTCATTCATCAAACTAATCCGAAATAACTGCAAATATTAATAAGTCGACATTATCTCGTAAGTCCGTTGGTGACTAAACAGTACAACTCAAACTCTGGTTCGCTGCCAATGATATGGCGTGTCCGCGGTCGCGCTTGGCGCTGAGCCAACCTGTTTTTTCTCGACAAGCGACAGGACTACCATATCGTTCGTATAGACGTTTTCCAGCAGTTGGTCTCCTTTATCGGAGTCAGCATGGCGGAGGCACAATCTGCAGCGTTGACAGGGAGTATGTCTCTATTCATACGCAACAGGAAAGCACTCGTAAACAAGTGCGCATAGGCTTGCCATGGACCTCCTTGAACCTTAGACACATTTGCTCGCGTGAACAGACATTACGCACAAGTTGCACCATCCCATCACCTCTGCGCGGCCCTCAGTGCGCGGCGCATCCAAAGTTGGCGTGATCGGCGCTAAACGAACCATATCCTGCTCCTGCTCCACCACAGGATACGTTCTACATGCGTTCCTGGCTATTCGAACACGCTCACTTGAAACGGTACACAGGAAACGGGTTTTTCGCGCAGCTGGGAGTGTTCCTCAAGAAATCCCCATAGCGAGATCTCATGAATCCCGAGAGCTTCAGAAACAGTTCAAGAGGTTTTTAGAAAGAGAAAATCTTCAAACACTCGAAACCGTTCTCAGATTTGTGAAATGTTGAGTTACAAAAAAATATATTGATTCAAACCTGTTCGGTTGAAACCACTCCCCAACGAATCCCTATGGCAGATTTCTCTGTGATTTTTGCGACGTTCATAAACGTTTTAGTACTTTTAGGAAGTGCAAACCTTCCTCTACACGAGTACGGTCTCCTCTTCCCCACAGGTCCGCTTTTGAGGAAGTTATGGTCCTTCAAAGACACCTAACTCAGCTGGAAATTCTCGCTCCATGGCTAAAATTGCCGAATAATCTCCTGTCACAGCCGCAATTACATGCGCTTCTGCTACCGTACTCCAATAATCGGGGTAATGCATTTTTACGGCGGTTTGTATAACTGTTACGTAGTGAGACAAGCCTAACTTTCTCTTTTCCTCGTCCTCAATCTTGGGAATAGACGTTGTTAACACTGTGGTCGCTGATGGCCGCTCCCAGAGAGGGAGTCCACCTCAGGTTAACGAATGCTCATTGAATTTAATCGCGATACATCGTTATTATTACCATGTGTGTTTCAAAACGGCCATCGAAGAAGTTCATCATACGAGTTTCTCATAATACGATTGTACCGTTTTTGTTTGCAATCATCTCTGTATTGTTCTATTATGTCATGACTTCAAGTCGTCCATTTAGTATGGGCACCTTCATACAAGTAGAATTTCATAGTGGGCGTTTCATAGTTTCATTTAAGGCGAAAAAACCGAACGGCAAAAAAGGGGGGGGTCGTACCGAACCCCCAAAAAAGGGGGGGTCGTACAGGCTCGACCAAAATCCCCATCGAATGCTGTGCCCTGTTCGCATAAAAATTTTTTTCGCCTCTTTTATGTGTTTCAGATACAGATTGCATTGAGGCTGCGGGACAGCACAATATAAAGACTCAAAAATAGTGTTTACTATGCAAACAGCTAAGAGCAGTGTTCTAGAAATATTGAAAAGGTGGCTGAACTAAACGCGGACCTTTTGGAGAGAGAACCTGTCGTGGAGTTGTCGTCTTGTTCTGGCAGGAAAAATGATATCTGAAAAAGCATATTTCAGGAAAAATGGTCACAGAACGTAAGCACAGATACGTAGGGATAGGTTAAGTTTGTTGATTCGATTACAGTCTTGCTCGCTGCGGATAAAGGGGTGCGCCATGGAGAATGGGTTTGGCACTGCTTCGAATCCGCTTTACCATTGCTGAAGCGAGCAAGCGACAAGGCTGTACGTAATATCTATCAGCTCTCTTCTGCTTTGCAACCTCGCAATCGATAAGTTGTAACTTTTGTTAGTAAAACTGTGCCCCACGATGTTGGTGGGTGGAACATTAACTCTACTAACGCTCAAAAGTGTTAGCGGGTTTTTCCGCTCTTGAGGTGAAACCCTGGGCCTCCGAAGACGACGAATCAGTCGCGTTAGGCCGATTGAATGAGCTGTTCCACCTACCGACCTCGTGAATTTAACAATATTCCTAACAAAAAGCCGTAGCATGATGTTCTGCTATTATTATTATTACCCACAAATTATTGTCGCATGCTGGCTTCACAAGTGGCAGAGAACGGGTTTGGCATGCGTTTACCCTATCTAGCCTGACACGCTGTTTCACCCGCAGCGAACGACGATGTGCATGGTGTCCGGCTCACTTTTAATATTCAATGACACTGCGTCCACGTTATGGATTTTACCGGAATTCGCAATGAAGTTCAACGTTTTCGTTAAAAACTAAAACCACTGTTTACTATTCCCTAATTCAGTTTTTCAAAGGCAACAACAGAAGTGTTGCAGAACCTAATCTGTAAGCTCGTTGCAAAGTGGTCCTTAAGCGCGTCAGCGGCAATTTGATCTTGGCGCGGGCCAGCTCCTTTCCCCACCACCACTCATTCACGTGAACGTCGAAGCAACCAGGGTCGATGGAAAGAGTTGAGGCCAGCTAAAAGTAATGGTGCGCTGGCCCGATTGGCTTAAAGACACTGGTACGCGATACACCATAGTTCGGCGTGTGACTGCAACTTCAGATAGTCAAAGCGTAGCGGTTTTCCCGTCTTACATCGGCAGGAGTGCGCAGATACGGGAACCGTGACAACCACGCTAATTCCTCCATTACCCCCGCCCAATTTATCGCTAACTAGCCGTCCTCGCACAGCGACGTGTCTCGCGGCAGACCTCATCCTGACACTTTTAGCGCAAGCTTCTGTAGTTGCGCTTTGGAATAAGTGCAACACGCCAATTTCTTGAATGCGCGTAGCATTTTAAGGCTAGCTCGCAGAATACGAGATCGAACATCGATGACGAGGGCCAGAACTCAAGAGCAACTGTGCTGCTTCTGCAATATCCCTCAGAGGCCGGGCATTTCCACGAAACATGAAAATAAAAACGGCCTAAGCGTCCCACTCGTTTAAAGTATATCTATGGCTTTGGAGCCGAATTCGCGCCGGATCGCAGAAATTTACACGCGATTTTAATTAATTTGCGTTTCCCTTAATTTTTCATTTTTCTTTTTTTCTTGGTTTTATTTACATCTACATTCGTTGTTCTTCATTTCTAGCCTTTGTCATCTTCATCACCTCTATTCGGTCTGAAAGCATGAGCAATACCTCAAATGTTATTCGCATCGGGAGAATTGCGTTTTGCTTGTATTAAACTAAGGAGCGGAACGCTCAGGCCGTTTTATTGTCATGTTATGTGGGAGTGCGCGGCCCCTGAGGGATGCTGCGAAGCAGCTCAGTTGCTCTCGAGCTCTAACCCTCGTCATCACCTTCGGTTCTTATTTTGCAGCACCTAAAATGTTATCCGCATCAGGAAATTGCGTTTTATCATACTTGTATTCCAAAGCGCAATTACAGGACTTGGCAAAAAGCCGAGAGAACTGGGCACGAAACGCGCCACGCGGAACGGCTGTTAGCATAAACGGTGGGCGGAGTGTGGAGGAATTAGCGTGTTTCACGGTCCTGTATCTCCATTTCTGCGCATGTTAGGACGGGGAAACCGCTACGCTTCGACAGCTGGGGGGCTGTGATAGTCACAAAAAACTAAACTATTTGTGATCGTACCATGTGCTTCCAGGTGATAACGATTGTATGAAGCCTTCAAATAAGAAAATGTAAGTCGCTTAAAGCTGGTCAAACCACCTAGAAAGAAAAAGCTGCAAAAACCGCGGAAAGTGCCCGAAATAATGTCTCTTCCTTTTGCGGTTAGATTTGAGTGTTCAACGATCATGTAAGAAAGCTGGGTACTTAGCGTGTTAACGAGAAGTTCGGCAACAGAATTATCGGCAATCCAAAAGAAATCAAGGTTGCATGCTCATACTTTGGCGACCCGAAGAAAGTAGGAGAACGAAAGAACGCCAATAGTAGGTATGTAAGTCGATCTAGAAACTGGGGGAATAGGAGGATGCGAGATTGCGCGCTCAGTGAAATGAAGGGAAGCGATACTCCAGTTGCTAGCAGATTGAGGACAGGGACACTGATTGATCCCCATTGTTTAACTCATCCTACTCTTCTCCATCTTCATCAGTTTCGATACTCATACTGCGACCCCATACTGTGACCTGCGTGCGACTGGAGGCGCTGCGGTATGCCCCAAAAGAATCATGCTCCATCGCCCATTCGCTCCTGTCCACCAGTTTGAGAGCGATGGAAGCAAGCTGGGACGCGGGAACCACACTGCTTCTCTTGCACTCAACCCGCGCGCTAGTCTCGACATGTTATCCTTTTGAGCAGTCGCTCACTTCCGTAGTCTCATCAACTGCCACGTGAACCGATAAGCTACCACATCGCTTTTCCATTCCCTACCCGGTCAGTTATGCTGTCTGTATCTTATGGTAGCCTCTTCTATCATTGTTCTCATGTTCTTAAAGTTTTGTGATAATATTTCACACTAACTGCAGTCATTGTTAGTACATTAAATGTTTGCTGCAGTTTTACATGAAACACCAGTTAATCGTTATTCTGTTATGTAGCAACTAGACACAAGTATCGGTCATACCTTTATTAGCCTTCTCCTCTATCGCATAACCGTAGAGTAGTCATAGAACAGGCAATGGGGTTAAGGCCGAATTCGCCCGTGGTAGGCCGATAGACGCCCCTCTTACAAGGGAGGTTTTTTTGGAAATGGTTTGTTGCTTGTTGTAGGGGTCCATACAAGGGTCACAAAAATGGGTTTCATTTTTGCTATGCGTTTCTGGGTAGGTCAAAAACGGAGTGAAAAGAATTTGACAAGAATGGGCGGTTTTAACAACCTTAATGGGCTCCTTTCTGCTTGTAACTTCGAGCATGCATAGTTTATGAGGTGGTCACTGAATTAGGCCTCAAAATAGGTTCGATTAAAGTCAAAATGTAAGTATCATAAGGTAACACACTTGGCATGCACCGACACAAGGTGATGCCTTTTTGTCAAGCAAAAACCCTCACCACAACTGCAAACGGATCGTATGCGCATGGATAACACGAATTGGTTCTGCGATGATGGCAAAGGGGCACTTTCATGGATCGGGAATACTCTCGCGGAAAATATTTTGGGCATATTTCAAGCTCCCACTTCGCCGTGCCTGTATGTCTATAATCAAGAAATAAAGTCCTGTATATGCCCATTTGAAGGCATATACTTGTGGCCACATTGTGGCCAGAAAGCGTGCTTGTGCTGCCCCTCGTAGTTCATGTCAGAAGGGTTATTGCAATGAAATACCATCACATTTATGTTCAGCGGGTTGGATTTACCCCTGGGACTAATTTCTAGCCAAGTCTGACGTTTCGACCTTACTTGGAAAATGTGGGCCATTCTATGGACATTTGGCAGCAGGCGGGGTCCACCCACCATGGATGACTGGTCTTGGGATGGTATTTTCTACCGGTAATCAGGAAAATGATGCAAGGCGGCTCATACAAGTGAGCCAGGTATTGTTCTTTGCGAAAAGACATGACTGAAGGGTTATTTCAGTGCAAAGACCAGTCATCACCAGTATGCTAGTCGGATTATTGGCTATCATCCAGGCGACCATCTCTACCCCATTTTTTCGAAGTTGAGTCAGAACCTCGGATTTCCTCAAGGTTTCTTTTCTAGAGGTTGTTTGACCCCCTGAACACGAATATGATATCTATTTCGCACGGAGAGAGCTGTGAGTCGCGCTACAGGTGCAAATTCACTGCGCCAGCCCACCCGCAAGAAGAAAAACAGCGAAGGAAAACCTATATAAGTCCGCTCAGAGAATCGTTCCGCAAATTTTAAAGGTAGTTTCGAGTTCACTGTGTCAAGACGAGTACAATGAACTGCAAATGGCCAGGCTGTCCTATTGGCCTTTCCTGGATGACACCTTACAAACCAGCACAGTTGTGTGGAGAACCTTGTTTCCGGAAATGTTCACGTCTCGTTGCGTTGATACAGATGCAAAACTGCTGCCGCAATGAGGATCCGAACCGAGTCCCGCATTGTCGTGCCATACAGAACCCATCGTGCTATCCGCTACGCCATCTGATCCGCAAGCAATGGTCATGAAGGGAGCGCTGACAAAAACATCACTCTTGCGTCGGTGCATGCCAAGTGTGTTACCACATGATACTTGCATTTTTGACTTTAATCGAATCTATTTTGAGGCCTAATTAGTGACCACCTCATAAACTATGCATGCTCGAAGTTACAAGCAGAAAGGAGCCCATTAAGGTTGTTAAAACCGCCCATTCTTGTCAAATTCTTTTCACTCCGTTTTGACCTACCCAGAAACGCATAGCAAAAATGAAACCCATTTTTGTGACCCTTGTATGGACCCCTACAACAAGCAACAAACCATTTCCAA
>MU915680.1:5277-17141 GCA_036418165.1 Cooperia oncophora
TTATAAGGGTCTATTAAAGGTATAAACCCGGTCTAATGAAGGTATGATTTTAAGGGTGTACAGACCCGCATTTTGCAAAATGTTCCCACAACGGCAGGAGTTGCCTTGATTGTAGTGGTTAGCACGTTATCCTGATAAGCGCGAGGTCCTGCTCCGAGCTGTGACCAGGGCGTGTTCCCTAAACCAGCATTCTTGTTGTAAGCTCAAGCATAACCTCAGGTAAAAATAAATATACAGGGCTCAGAAATCAGGTAATTGGCTGCAAAGTTTAAAAAAAAGCCATAAGGGCTAGTTCATGAATATTATCCCCAGTAGAAAATGATTAGATGCTCGACTGTTCAGTTTAAGGACCGAGAGGGAGATGAGTCCAACGATAGTGTACACGAGAATTTCCTTCTCTAACAGAGTGCTTACTAAAGTACCGTAACCACTTTCAGGCTATGGTATCAACTGATAAGAGCCCGACGATGAGCTGCGAGCACCATTACTCGCAGACTGGCCTTAATTGGTTGATACGGTCATTACAGTATTGACTGATAAGAAGGTTATTTTGCCTCAAGTCCAGTAAAATAAACAAGGCAAAAATAGCAAACAAACGCAATCCATTGCATAATAATATGAAGGAAAAGCGATGACTGATAAAGGGAATCGATACGGGAAAGAACGGGTTTTGTGGGATAATATCAGATTACCAAAAGGAATTTCATTGGCAATAATTGCACAATGCCGCTGGAGCACTTTCCGTGCGGAATCAGTGCTTAGGTGAGGGCGCTAGAGCTGACCCCACACAGCGATGCGACAGAATCAGACAACGAGGGTGGTGGGCAAGAGATGCAGGCGGACAGTGGGCGTTGGCGGTGCGCCAGCATTGCACCCGGACGGACACATTGCACGCGTCTGGCGAGGTAATAAAAGTGCGATGGTCGTTAGGAAGCTGTCATTCACTGCCGAACAAATGCAGTATGTTTGGTTTGTTTGCGAATTCCGGAAACGAGCGCAAAATTGATCTTCAGGATGTTAGGGTAAAGGTTGCTCTGGTAGTTATTTTCGTTGAGGATTTGACAGAAGTGATTTAGTGTCCTTACGTTTTCTGGCGATTTCGAGATATTTTGGAAGCTCATAAAAATCCACGAGGTGGAGGTGGTATAACAGCAGGTGGGAGGGTTACCACTGCACTATTTGGAGTCAAATCTCGGATCGGCTTTCGCCCATGCCAACCAAACTTCCATCTTCCAGGGATGGTATATTGGAAAAGGAGGCAGGGATAGCCGAGTGGTTAAGAGTGTAGACTCATAATCTCACTCTGAGCCACGAGTTCGATCCCTGCCGAGGCACAAACCTGCCTTGCAAAAATTGCAAAAATGGGGACGATACCAGCGTCAGGCCCAGGTTGACAGTGATCAGTGACGCCGGATCATGAGTGAGAGATGGAGCCTGCCGAAGGAGGGTACGGAAGTAGTGACCCGTGTACGCACCACAATCCGGTTGCTCTGAAGCCGAAAAGGATGAGTTCTACCTGACCCTAGACGAGGCCATAAGATCGGTTCCGGAAGAGGACTATCTCACCATAGCTGGAGATCTGAATGGCCATGTTGGGAGGGACAGAAGGGGTCTAGAAAGGGTGCACGGAGGTCAAGGAATAGGGACAAAGAACGCTGAGGGAGGACGAATCCTTGACCTAGCAACAGCCCACGACTTAGCAATCTGCAGCACCTTCTTCGCGAAAAGGAGGACAGGGTAACCTACAGCAGGTGAGGGAGACAAACCGGAAAGTACGCCGATGTCTCTGGTAAGAAGTATCGGTCTCTGCAAACCATCATAGATATCAAGTTGGTTTGTAAGCCTGCGAGAAGGAGCTGGCCCCGGCAGCACAGGCCTCTCCTGGCAGATATCGCCATAGACCTCCCCAAGAAGACGAGGGGTGAGAGCAGAGAGGAGAATCCGGTGGTGGAAAATGAGCAGGGTAGAAAAGGATAGCAAGTTAGGTCCTGGGAGAGACGCGAGGTGGTATCAGAGGGAGGCATAGGCAGCCTGGTTCTGAAACGAGGAGTGCACAGGGATCGTCCAAGGCAGCTAGAAGGAAGGCATACAATGCTGCAAAGACACCGGAAGCCCAGAACGACTAGCTTGCCTACAAGAGCTGCAAGCGACTCGCTAAGGCGGCCGTTGCTAAGGCCAAGAATACGGAAATGGACGCCCTGTACGACAAGCTGGAAGGCCGAGAAGGGGACAAGTTCGTCTTCCGCCTGGCTAAAGCTCGGCATCGCGCAGCTCAGGACATCAGGGTCGTAAAGACTGTAAAGAGCAGCAACGGGCCATTCTCAGGAAACCAGCCGAAGTCAGGAAGAGGTGGGAAGAATACTTCGAGGGACTTCTGAACGAAGAATTCCCTCGCAAGGATAGCCCACAGATAGAGGCGACGGCAGGTCCCATCACTCCCTGGACGAAGGATGAAGTTCGCCGGGAGCTAGGGAGAATGAAAGCTGGGAAAGCAGTGGGTCCAGACGGGGTACCGATAGAGGCATGGAAGGCCCTTGGAGAGCATGGGGTGAGTTGGCTCACGCACTTCCTAAACAACGTAACAGCTGAAGGAAGGATGCCGAATGCGTGGAGGAGCAGCACAATCGTTCCCATCTTCAAAAAAAGGGGACGCGACGGAGTGCTCCAACTACCGCGGCATCAAGTTGACTCCCCATACCATGAAGCTGTACGAGCGCCTGGTCAACACTAGGCTAAGGGAACTTGTCCGATCTCGCAGGAACAGTTCGGCTTCATGCCCGAGAGGTCCACCACCGATGCCATCTTCATCGCCAGACAGCTGATGGAGAAGTACCGAGAGAAGCGGCGACCCTGCTACCTAGCCTTCCTGGACCTTGAGAAGGCATTCGACCGCCTGCCAAGGCCTGTACTCTGGAGAGCGCTCAGAGAACGTAACGTTCCGGAACACCTCATCTCCATAGTGAAGGACATGTACGATGGGGCTAAAGCAGCTGTACGCACCCCTCACGGCTTGACAAAGGAGGTAAACATTACGGTTGGGGTACACCAAGGATCAGCCCTCAGCCCGTTCCTCTTCCTCCTGACTCTAGATGTCATGGCAAAAGAACTCATGGAGGGACCACTGAAAACCATCCTCTATGCTGACGACATCGCCCTGATAGCGGACAGCAGGGAGGAACTTCAGGACAAAGGTGCAGCGGTGGCAGGATGTGCTCGCTGCGAATGGACTCCGGCTGAACGTAAAGAAGACCAAGTTCCTAAGCTCCGAAGAGTGCGCCGAAGTCATCGTAGATCGCCATGGCGAGAGCATCGAAAGGGTCGAGGATTTCCAGTACCTGGGGAGCAACCTAGCAGCTGATGGCAGCGTGGACCAGGCGGTGACGGCCCGAATCAACGCAGCCTGGATGAAATGGAGGGAGTCCACTGGCATCCTGTGCGACCGGCGGTGCTCGAGAACGCTCAAGGGCAAGGTGTACCGGGCTGTGGTAAGGCCTACAATGCTCTACGGCAGTGAGTGCTGGCCTATCTGCAAGAACCATGAAAGGCAGCTCCACTCAAATGAGGATGCTGAGATGGGCCTGCGGCTGGACACGACTCGACAGAGTCAGAAACGAGGACGTCAGAGCAGTCACACAGACGGCTCCTATCCAGCTGAAGGCACGAGAGCAGCGACTGCGATGGTACGGTCATGTACTGAGGAGGCCTGAAGACCACCCAATAAGGAAGGCATTGGAACTCGAGGTAGAGGGCAAGCGACCACGAGGAGCCCCAAAGAAAAGATGGAGGGACGTCATCAAGAGGGACCTCACTGAAGTGAAAGCCACAGCAGAAGATGCAGTGGATCGGAACAAGTGGCGACGTCTAACAAGATCAGCGGACCCTGCGACGGCGCGGGACTAACGCTAGGGAGAAGAAGAAGAAGAAGGTATATTGGAACAGGCTTCTCTGAGAGGATAAAACACTGACTTGTACATCGGCTGGCCACCGCAAGTCATTGTATAGGCCACATCGCATTCAATAACCCACTACGATTCTGAATAGGAAACAGGATGCGTGGCGCATCCCAGAACGATATTTATCCTTACTGTATCCTTTTATCCTTTATGAAAATGTATGACATGGGTAGAGTATGCCGAGCTTTGGGGATAGGGCCTCATGTTAAGATTGAAAAGGGAGTGGGGCCGTATTTACGTTGTAGATAGTATCCCTGCGCCAACGAAACAAGTGTAGGAATACAGAAAAAACATTTTTTTGTATGTCCCAGGTGTAGTTATACTGCAAGGGTTTCTAGAGATAAACGTTTCAATAGAGGCATACGAACAGAGCACGTTGCGAGGGCCATATTTGGTCGCTGGAGGGGGTGGGGGGGGGGATCGTTAAGGAAACCATGGTTTCGGTTACTTACTTTTCTCAGTTTTTCTCCGTTTCACGTGCTCTATCCTCTCCCTTACCCTCCCCCCCTCTCCCTTCCCTTGACGTCAGTTTTCGACTAGAGATTCTTAGGGGAACTCCGGGAAATTTTAGAACGTTGGAAACAGCTGGAAGACTTGGAGACTTTAGAAAGACAGCAGGATGGTAGGTTGGATGCGATAAGGGGTCGTGCCAGAGGAGGAAATTTCGAGGGGGGGGGGCGTATTTTGCAAGATGCCAGCGGAACGGGATGCCCTGCATACGACACTCTGTCAAGCCAGCTGTCTGGGAACAACCCGCAACTCGCCATAGTAAGTTCCACACAACATGTGGTAGGTACCTTGTGATGGTGGGGAGAGGGGGTGTGATGGGGTCGTATAGATGGATAGTTTTCTCATCCCCATGGGGTGTGTCCGGGATTTCGGATGATCAGACCCGTCTTTCCTTCCTCTCGTTCTTCCCCGCCATTACGATAGATTTTTATAATTCTGAGTTCTCCGAAGAAATAGAGAAATTATTTCCAGAGAAAAAAAGAGAGGACCAAATCGCCTGACGTCCTATTTTCATTTGTTGCTGTTTGCTTGCTTGTTTACTCATTTTTTATATCCATCTATCCAGTTATTCATTCAACAATATTCAGTGCCTTAAACGGATTACTTAGCTCTTTCCACAGTGTACGGTGGAAAAATATTTTTCACTATGAGGATTTTTGGAATTAATTCCTGTTTCAGGTGCGCTCCTTAAGTGTAACGAAAACAAGCTCGCGATCTCGGTGCGGTTCTCGAAACATGTCCACTTAGGCTAAAATTGGATATTCCTACACTACATCTCCCTGAGATGAGGTGGGCATGGCCACGTATCTCATCAAACGCGGCGGTAGCCGCTGTTTTTATAAAATGCTTTCGATATGAGAACATTGTGATTACGCCATTGTCCAGCACATGGCCCACAGTTGTCTCAAATTAAATCAACCAGCACAAAAAGGCATCATACGCCTTGTTCAAATGAAGTATGCCGCCACGCCCCTAACATATCCGGGACATGGAGCGCAAGGTGCATAGTAGTAAGGTACAGTGCTTAAACTCGCTGATTAGGTACAAGATCACCGTTCTCGATAGCCGTGACACGGTCCTATCGTATCGTTTCTGCTCAAATCTATCCCCTTGTACTTGTCAGGGGTTTGTAAACTGTTAGGAAAGGTGCAACTCTTTAGACTTTGAGAAGACCTAGTGGTTCTACTTACCCTCTACTACTCTAGCTTTCCAAATTCGGACCAGAACTCCGATTTCTTGTGAATTTGGTCTCGAGAAGTACCCTACTGCCGTGCCAGAACTTCAGCTGGTCAAGGACTGATCAGCGCCGAATGCCTCATCCTTTATGTTTCTCATGAGGCCTATCCCCTCCTTATCTGGTCTACTCCTTAACCGACTCGCGTGGGCTCGTATAGATCCAAGTTAGTGATTTCATCTTTCGTAATGGACTAAGAGCTTGCAAACTTCCAGTTTCCAATCCAAAATATCGTACAAGTGCTGTTGTGCGCTTCTGGACAAAGTACCATCTCCTCTTTAAAGGTACGATCCGCAATCAGGTATAGGAGTTGAAAATATGGCGTCGGGAGGGTAGCATGGTCCGCGACGAACAACCTTGTACCGGTTTCGCGGCAAAAAATTGTAAGGGAGGGGCGCTATAGCGCAATATAGGTTCAGTGACGCCTCCTTTTTTCCAGTGACTCCGCCTCCAGACTCCGCCTTCAAGGCCCGCCTTTCAGTGAAAAACGAAGCTGCAGGACGAAAAAGCATGAAAATCGTCGCTAGTACGTTTGTAGAGTTCTTATCCGGGAATCAGCTGTGCGGATGAAGGCGTAGTGTAGGAGATGGAGTTATATAGGCACGTACAAATTGGGATCGAAAGCGGGTTCTATCTAGGGCAGTTTTCATGGTTTTGCTACTTTTTCGTCACTATCGAGTTACTCAGAACCTTGTCGTCTATATGCAAACCCCTAATCCACTCTCTGTGATAACGAGTGATCACAGACTTTGAAAACAATTTTTTATTCACAAATGCATAATTCCAAACTAACAAACTAACGGAACGAATAATTTGTTACGAATAATCAGCAAGTCAAGTGTAGAGGAAAATCAGAAGAAAAACCCGATATAAGTGAGACACGCAGTACTTGGAGAGCACCATAGCAAGGGGACCACTGACCGCGAAAGTAAACTTGATTTCCCAAGGAAGTATAAACACGATTCGCAAGAAATACTACGATAAAAGAAAAACGTTATGTCTGCCGGTTTAAGACGCCTTGCACGCTATTCGTTTAGGCGGAGCCAGGCCTGCGATCGCCCTCGATGACCCGAACGATGAACCCTTCTCTCTGAGGATGGGCACATACCAAAGAGAAGGCTTATCATAGGTTCGAATCCGGGTAGACAAACAGCGTAGGAAGCTTCTCCAGGGGCACTTCGGCGAGGGGGGGGGGCATTTCGCACCTATGCTACTAGCCTAGACCACTTTTTTGAGTGGCAGGTTTTATCGTGGTGGTTCCACAAACTTGTTCCAGCTTCACAAGAGTTCACAGGTTTCACCAGAGCGAGACTGTAAACCGGAACTAGTGAAGCAGCGAAAGAGCAAAATCCCCCCCCCGTCGCCGAACTGCGCCAAAAGCTACAATATCTTCAGAAAACAAGTACGTGAAGGTGTAACATTGGAATAATTTTACACACTCAAATAATCTGGTAGTTGATGTAGCACAGTAACACCGGATTTTTGTGCAACAAAAGAAGACCGTTTTCAGACACATTTCGTTCTAGCTGAGTGTCGTCACCCAGATGCAGTTAAGAGATCCGAGTTACGGGCAAGGCACGATCGAACTCAGCTAACGGCTTGAGCACTTTCGCGTTAAATCGATTAGGTCCTGCGCAGGCGGCGTCACTTTCGCTGCGCCACCATGACTTGGATCTTGTGACCCGCACCCTTCAGTTCCTAGTCATCGTAAACGTCCTCCTGACCATACGTTACCAGACTCGGCATTTTTCGTACGGATTCATTGGAGTTCCAATGGAGCAGTTGAACGCTTCAGCGAAAGGCGGAAAGTTCCGAAGTGGTAGATTCACCCTGGAAATTACATCAGTAAACACTTGAAGAATATAGCGGACTTGAAGGTACATTCCACCCTGATTGTAAAATCTTCGACAGTTGCGCCCTCCTTTGTTGAGCCCCTATGACCCCTCATTCTGGAATTATGATTAAGCAATAAGAAGGGCAAAGAGCTGCATTGCCATGCTATTTACATGAAATGTTCCTCTGAACTAGAGCCATGAAAACCAAGGGCAGGTTTCTTCGGGAGACGGAGGGAGAGGACATTTTGCTTTATTGCTTCTTCCAATAGTATTAGGTTGTCCGGAAAGTTCTCAGCGTTTTGGGTGTTTCACTTTAAACGATCGTAACTTTTTTAATACTCATCGGATTCAATCGAAATAGGCACCATTCGAATCAGCACACTTGCCATCTTGACAGCAGTCGAGAAATCCCATCAAAATAAAAAACTGGGTGGTCGAAATTCACGAAATCCACTAAGGCTTTTTTGCCTGGTCCTGATTGATGAAGTATTTTCCAGCAAGGGAGTTCTGAAAATGTTTGAAAAGGTGATAGTCGGTTGGCGAAAGGTCTGAAGAATATGGCGGTTGAGGTAGAACTTCAACCCCCAATTCAATTTATGGATAGTGATTTGTGAAACGTGTGGCGGGCGTTGTCATGCAAAGGAATCGGACCCTTTCTTTTGATAAGTGTTGGCTGCATCTGACAAAATTTTCGGTACAATTCGTCGATTTCTTCACAGTAGGGTTCTGCTGTGATGGTTTGGCCTGGTGATAAAAAGTTATAGTGGATCACACCAGCCGATGACCACCAAGCCGTGACCAGAATCTTTTTGGAGGGTTCGGCTTTGAAAATTACCTCGGTGGTTCGTCGAAATCCAACCACTGTCCGGAACGTCTCCTGTTATCATACATGACCCATTTTTCATCACAGGTGACAATTCGGCCCAAAAACAGGTCGTTTCTGCTGCGCAAAAGCAATGCAGAAGGAACCTCGAGACGTGCCGATTCCTGCCGGTCACTCCGATTGTGGGGCACCCAATTGTCGAGTTTTTTCACCTTCCCAATGCGTTCCAGACCATCTGCAACAGTGGATTTGCCAAGGCCTAGCTCTTCTGCTATCTCTCGAACTGTTTGGGATGGGTCAGCCTCCAAAATCCCCCTAAAATCCTCGTCAGATATTGCTTTAAGGTCGGACCGCTTGACACGTTCACACTTCGAATGGCTGAAATCTCCAGAACGAAATTTGTTGAGCCATTGCCGCACAGTGCTTTCTCTAGCACTATTGGGCCTGGTTAATTTGTTGAGCTGTTTCGATTGCGGATTGCCCCAATTTATAGTCGAAGAAAAAAATCGTCCAAAGTGCTCTTTTCACATGCTTGAAAAAATCTTGAAAAAAGGGGGTTTATCAAGCAATGGTGAAACGGCAATTATACCATCAGATAGCGCAAGAAATTCTCTACAGGATGTGCTACTGAGAAGCAAGGCAGAATGAGTTTTTAATCAGCAGTGAATGTACAAAAATAGGTGCACAAAACGCTGAGAACTTTCCGGACAACCTAATATAGTGTCGAGCCACCTAGAGGGCCCTTTCCTTGGAGTTGGCAATTTTTACCCGGTGAAACCTGTGAACTCTTGTGAAGCTGGAGCTGGTCGACGAGCTCGCTCCAGCTTCACAAGAGTTCACAGGTTTCACCAGAGTGAGGTTTGTAAAGCGGAAGTAGTGCAGAGGAAGGAGTGCAAAATGCCTCCCACTCCCCCCCCGCGAACAGCGCTGGATCTTATAGTAATGTTACGTAGCATACAATTGAAAATAAGAGAGCACCTGAACATTCCCAGAGGGTGAACATCGGTGTCCATGATGTAGCTCACTGACGATGTCTTTACAACTTCACACCATACCTAAACAACTTTCCATGGAAAACAGGCGTTCCACTGTGAAAGGATGAAGTGGCTCACATTAGCATAAGCAATGAAGAACAACTGCTCTGTAGTAAAATCTGTTAGTCCAGGCGGTACTGCGCGATTTGACTCACGTGAACTTCTTCTCTGGTATGCCTGAAGAAAAAGAAAAAACGAGTCCGGTGTAAATTAGTGGAGGAGCCAAGCATTCGACTTCTATTCAGAGTCCCTAGCCCAACTCCGCCGGGATGGCCCAGGCGCCCTTCACAATGGGAACGGAACTTGCTCATTGACTGAGCTGCTCATATGGCTCTGTGTTGATCCCATCGTGAAAGATGAACGACTAGCAGAGTCTCCTGAGAGAGTCACGCTTGTACTATTTGCAGGAGGTGTCCACGAAACTCCGCCACAGCCTTCTGGACGAAGACCATCTAGAGATTTTGTTACGCGACCGTGATTGGGTGCCTGAGTTCAGCGAGGTTTTCGATTTCTCCGCCTTTAGACCACGCTGTTGAGCTCCGCCCAATCCGTAATAGAGGGCGGTTTTATGCGTTATGGTGAAAACACTTTGGATATCCCGCTTCTTTCAGGTATTCAGATGCCCTTCAGTCAAGTAGGCGAGTTTTCCAACGCCCTTCGGAATTCTGTGTGAGCCCACAATCCCTGTAGCAGTTCAAAGTTTCCAAAAATGGTACAAGAATATATATGTGAAGGCGGGATATTCTTCTCTAGCCACAAAGGCAATATCGTTCTTCCCATCCTACCAACTTCCGGTCCATACCATCAACCCGCGCCTTGGCGAGTGCAGAAGATAAAATGCTGCGGGACCATAGTGGCTTTGACGGAGCTGCTCGATTGTCGGAGATCTCTTAGATCGAGGGTATCGGTCCGCAGGCATCTGTTCATGGGTGACCCGTACAAGATGTTTTGCAGCTACTTGGAGGTGACGTGGATCCCGTTGACCTTCTTCAGTTCAGCTGCCATGGGAGATGACTTCATATTATGGTGTACGTGAAGGTGATGGGTGAGAGCCTGCTCCTGCTTATCGAGGAATATATTGGGTATCTTCCACCCTGATACTCGTATCCACACTTTCTCTCTAGGCTGTATGTTCCCTACTGATATGCTGCCGGCATCGGGCGAACGTGCCTTTTGCCGCCCCCTTGTAGAGAGCTATTAAAGAATTGACCGATTTTACCATGATGGAGAGTTTGATTCAGCTTCACAGGAGTTCACGTGTTTCACCAGGGTGAGACTGGTTAACGGAAGTAGTGAAGGAGCGAAAGCGCAAAATACCCGCCCTCTGCCCTCCCCGTCGCCGATTTGCGCCCACGAAGTGTTTTCTGCATGCCATACTGTTTATGAGTAAGCCTTCCAGCTAGATTCAAACGGGCAGAAGCGGTCATTTATTTATTTGTTTATTTGTGCTATTGTGAGCGGATCGCATGCTCGAGATCTCCTTCTTCTGTTCTGCCCGAAGTCCCGCTTAGGTTCATTCCTCATGGGTTGAGTTGGTGGTACACCCCAATAATTATGTGGATCTAGTGATCTGGAGCAAGAGACGGAATCTTGCTGAAGATCAAGGTACAATGGTACAACTCCTTGCGCACTTCTCCACTCGTTCGATTATCTCAGAATATGTCTTTAAACAGTTTCTTGCTGAGTGAGCAGTTCAGAATGCGGACCCTACGTCCATCTCGGTGTACCATTGAAAGAATGCGGAGTGATGAGGGGCTCATCTTGTGCATAACCCTTTGCAAGTCAATGAAATTCGTACCTCATAGGCAACTCGCAGTCCTCCATTGTCAGCAATGTTTTCACCTATACTTGCTCGACCGTCAACCTGAAATTGTTGCTTATCATCCTCTCAATATTGAGCCATGGCAGTACATTTCTGGAGATGTGATGGTACGCAGTGAACTTGTCAGTAAATATGGAAACAACGAAGGAACAACGAAAAACAAGGGAACCTATACCCTTTAGCGCTCCCGCATAGATTTCCTATAATATAATAAGGACCTGATATTGTGGTCAGCAGTGTTGAAGAGCCATCCTACCCTCACGGTATCAGGCTGCGGTCATACTTAGCGACCACCAAAGTCCACCAGTAACCAGCAGCGTTACCGTCACCGTCAGCGTCAACGAATAGGAAAATACAGACAGTGATATAGCGACCGATAGCGTCCACCAGCGTCCGCAGGCGACCAGCAGCGTCTCGAGGGCTAGGGAAGTATAGGTATCGATTTAGCAGGCACTAGCGTCCACCAGCGATCAGCAGCGTCCAGGAGTTTAGAGTATGGGGAAGCAGGAGTGTAGCAAACGCTATCCTCATGCTTTTCCAGACTCTCTATCAGCTGTCTGCTACGCTCTATCCCCCAAACTCTATACCAGCATTCTGCTACCCTCCTACATATCTCCCCATACTATAAGTTTATGGACGGTGGATGCTGCTGG
>MU915684.1:0-12577 GCA_036418165.1 Cooperia oncophora
AGTACCTCTTTCACTGCAAGACCTTGGCATCGACACAAGAGGCACCTGGAGGATAGCGCGCGGTGTCGGAAGGCGGCACTCGGGTACCGATACACTACCGGCTCTTTCTTTTGCACTCCAAAGTGGAGAAAATGGCCCACAATAGAAATCGCAGTATCCCGAAAGCATAGCCGGTAGACGAGTAGACTAGCTGCATGTTTAGTCAATTATTCCAGTCAGTGTCAGTAGCGAGAAGAGAAGAACAATAAAATTGGGAAGTAACGGGAACGAAAACGCTCAATTTCGTTGCGCTGTCAGAAGAATTTCATTCTGAGTTTGGGCCCACGATCGGAAGGAACGTAGCGGCACACTACGGCTTACTGGTGCTTTGCGTAAAAAAAGCAGCAGGTTGCTCTAGACGAAATGTTTTTAGCAAGGGAACAAATAAAGCTATCTACAAAAACGCACTATAATAATCCAGCTTATGGAGAGCATGAGTATCTCGAGGGATAAATGCCCGGCGCGCTTTTAGAGCTCGTACGAAAGGAGCCATATAGAACTTATGGAACAACCACAGGGACTTTTCGTCTGCTTGCGTGCGCTTCCTGCGTTTAGTAAGTGTGACAGGAGGCTATCTCATCTGTTCACGAGTGAACAATAAAGAACCCGAATGGAATTCAGTTGTCGAGAAGATGGCAGCAACGACGAGAGTCGGGAAAGCAAAGGTAGTCGTACAAGATGACCTAAAAAAGGAAGCTTAGGAACAAAGCTACCTTAATGTCAGAAAACATACAATGATGTGTCAGTGTACTTTTGACCAACTTGCTCCTCCTGGAACTAGAAGTCGACGCGCGAATCATTAGATATGACAGTTCTTATTATAGGCTAGACCGTAGCGGGATTTGAACCTACGTTTTGGAATCGGTATGAAACACGGCGTACAATAGTGCATCGGGGTTACGGTAGACGCGCTTCTGCAACAACGTTTACTGCCAAGAGTGATCGCTTTATAGAACTTTTTCACTCGCATCCTAAAACTTTTTTCAAGAACTTATCTCAATTTCATGGCAGGGTCATTAATAAAACACCTTGCAGGCTCTTCTATCATCATTACTCCTTTGCGTATCCGCTTTTCAACTAGGTAAGTGAGCAGACGTTCAGAAGAGAGATCTCCAGTTTCTACTCTCTACCTTGGTTGAAAGGAAGTCTTTTTTTCGAAAATTGTTCTTTTAATTTGATCCTGTTAAAAATATCGAAATTCTTCTTTTATCTGCATCCTGCTTAAAAAAGCGGGTAGTAGATTAATAGATTCCGGATTGGTTATCAAGCGTGTCCTTTTTGAAAAGTTGCGTGCAGCTCACAAAACATTCTTGTGAAGAATGTAGTTTATTAGGCACTTTGCTAGCAAGCATCGGAGCACAACTGCTGTCCTGAATCCTTCATTTCTCTATTCTACTATCCTACTGCGTGAGCTTCGTTGTTACTAGTGCCAAGCTAGTTCTCAGCATTTTACACTCACAATTCCATTTCTCTGTATCACTGTTGACATGCTGTCATTTGCCCCTGCTGCAGATAAAAATTAGTCCAGCACAGCGTAGTGAACCCACTTCTAAGGAGTCATATGATAGTTCCTGTCTGTTATATATATCGGATAAGTGCTATCCACATAATCATAGGCTACGAGCCTCTTGGGTACTTTTGAATCACTTGAATTTTCTGGAATTTGCTTCTGCAACCGTTTTGTGCCTTCCAAAACATTCAGTTTGCAAAAAACGTTAAGGCACACTCCTATTTCAGTTGTCAACTTCGACTTATACCTTATGCTAATTCAACTCGCGTCGGTGCTTCTATGTCTAGCGGTGAGGACTTACGTTTTCTCCTCTTGGTTACACATTCACATTTTACATGGTTATTCGGAACATTCTGGAGTGATCCCGAAAACACTTCCTTCTTCGTTTTCCCTTAGTGTTTAAATAAAAAAGGTTCCAAAATTGACACCAGTTCATTTTTCTACTATCTATCTTTCTCCCAACTTCGATGATTTCCTAGAGTAATTTTAGTTTTCAAGCTTCGCTGATTTCGTTTAGTATTTTCCGTTTTTGAAATGCTGTCATGCATCTAACAATAAAGAAGTGATGCTTGTACTCTCTTCAAGATACACATCTCTGTTATTTTTACAGCAGTTATCCTTGATAACAACGCAATTATGCTGTTTAGGCTTTGCTAGTTATGTTAAGATTCAATATCTTATTATATCAACAACGCCATGATTCGAGATTGCAACTCACGGACAGATACCATTTAGACGAAAATATTCGCACTGGAAAGTATTACATTCCTGTTGCAGTCAACGACGTCTTCTACAAGGTTCACGTTCTTGTTCTGAGTTTTTATGTTCTTGTATTATAGGAGTTAGTTCGTTCAGAGTTTCAAGAGCCTCCAGAGCCTCACTAACAGCATAGGTAACTGTTGCCATTGCTAGTTTAAGAAGGCAGTAGATAAGCTTAAGCATCTGTCACGTTTGACTGCTACTCCTTCGAAGTGAACAAATCAGGGGCCGCGTTCACTAGCATGGTGCGAAAATTCAACAACAGTCTCGAGAAATGAATTCTATATGCATACGTTCATGCGAGGGTAGAAGCAAAAAGCAGAAATACTACGTTAGTCCATGGTTTCCGGACCATCTTGGCTGCATTGAATACTGCAAGAATCTAGAGGGTTCGCGGTTGAAGAATGTTTAAGTAAGGCACTCGTAAAAATAAGGCTATCGAAGTCATCCCATGAGAAACGGAGAAGGATCCTCTAGAAACAAGATGGCTTGTTGGCAGGGGTGGTCACGAAGCTACGCCACACCAGTGCTTCTAGCAACGCGTCTCAAATTCTTCAGATTTCTTTGTATTCTCTGCAGCAATAGGCACAACAGCTCCTGGAAGCTGTGGATCTACCCAAGGAATGATCAACTTCAGTCGACCTGTCTGCGTTGCTTAATTAAATATTAGTTTCCTCTCGGAATGTAGCTAGTCCATTTCTCTGGAAATTAAATGATGTCACTGAATGGATATCATTCAGCATCTGGAACACCAGAATCAGCACGAGCGGCGCCATTTTGAAGCGGGAGCAATCTCCTCACATATATTCTGTTGATGAACAGTAGTTTCAATGTGAGCAATAATATTCAACGAATCCCATTGCCCTGGATTATACCTTCAGCGAGCGACATTTGCTTATTAGTCCTCTTGAGTACTGGGTTGGAATCAGGTTTCCTGACTTAGTACCTCCTGAGAATTAAGTAAGCTGTATGTTGCCAGTATATAGCTCGGGGGTTGAATCAGCTATTTAGCTAATTCCCAATTTAAACCTGCAACTGTATGTAAAGCGTAAAATTGTTGAGATCCTTGACGTCCTAAAAGAGTAACCGACGAAGTGAAAAAACCTTCGCAACCGCATGATTTTTGTCGTTCAGTGGCTATTTAGGGTGCGACTTGAACCGCACAGGTTTCATTGTGCTTTCATGCTTTGCTGGCGCCCATAGCCATGCGCAGCTGTTGCGAACTGTAAGAAGTTATTGCTAGAAGTTGGCCAAGGTCACCACAATTGCAACAGTGTGCACTCGATTCGCTGCGCAATAAACGGAAAGGTTTCTGTTGGAATCTCCTGCCAATTATATAGACATATACTACATATATACCAGATACACGACTCGAGCTAGTTTGAAATTGAAAGAAACTATGCTAACAGCGCTAACAAATTTGACCAAACATCAATATTCATAGTTAGCACCGTATTGCAGCAGACAGGGCACGCCATCTTTGTGATCATCACACGGGCGGTGGGGGGGTCGTATTTGCCCGCGATGGAGGGGAGCGTCGGTAAACGCATGGCCCATGTTGAAGTGGAGAGAGGGTGATACACGGTACAAGTGAAAAGAAGCTCAAAAGGGACGATGTAGATGACAATAAGTAGAACTAGGCACTATTGAACAATTCCTAGGCCAAGAACCAAAAAAATAGTGCTGGAACTTTTTCCTCCTTCCTCACAAAAAAACTTCAAGACACTTCGCCCACCAACCCTCCTCATCTGGTCTAGATAAATCCCAATCCACTAATCCGCAAAATCTAGAAAAGAATCATTGCAAAAGCTACCTATGAAACCGTAGTCAGCTGCGAACCGGAGCTATGGATTACTTTTGAATTTTGGCTGTTCGCGGTCAGCGCGCTCATACAAGCTCATTGGTGCGCGCTACTTTTACGGCCTGCCTTGGAGCAATTTCAAGCCAAACACGCGAAAAGTACCCCTCATATGAACACCCATAACTTCGTTGAAAGTGAGTGAAGTGAAGCTATCGGAGAGGGGTAGTGGGAATGAGTAGAGCTAGGTTGGCTCTTGTCACCTGAATTGAGCGATTTCAAAAACGTTCCGATTCCAGAGATTTTTCGGTGCTACATAATTGGCGGGGGCAGACCACGCGGCCTTGCGGCGAGTGGATGACTCATCGACTCTTTGCCTTCCTCCTCAGCAAATAGAAAAGTAAATTTTAATAATTCAGGACGGAGGATTATAAACACACATTACATTAGGCTATAATTCATTGTTAAAATAGTCAACGCTGAAAAGTGTGAGGAAAAATTGTAGGCTGGAAGGTTCTACTGCAAAAGATTGCTGCCTGCTTGTTGTTTACTGTTATTGTTGACTACGACAAATCAAACACTTGTTTTCAGCTTCTGTGGGGTTTCTTAGCAAATTCCCGGTGCTTGTTTGCCTTGATTTCGACTATCCATTTGGCCGCGGAATGGCGCTTCAAGTATTGCCTATTAAATGAACAAGCCGATGAGTCATCACGTTCGCCTGGCGAGCCGCAGATGGTCCCACCCCCCCCATACTAGTTAGCACCAGATTCTTCCCCGGTGTGATCAAATCGCTTGATCCGTCTGTGATCATTTTTGCGAACCGCGAGTCGCTACGCTTTGGACGTCCATGGCAAGCTTCATACACGGCCTTTCGTAAAAAAATGAATTGTGCCGGAAGCTTGAAGATTTTCTACTTTCCAGCAAATCTTTAATTTTCTTCCTAGGCCTGCTATTCGAAAAAATTCCCCGTTGTGATCATTTCGTACCACCCCCCACGACACGAAAAATCAGCCCCTCCGAGGCCATGAAACCTCCAGTTGGCTTGAAGACTTTGGTATGCTTCTAAAACACATGTTTTCGCAAAGGGTATCAGGAAATAGGCCATTGGGCGCCAATTGGCATCACCTCTGCAATGCGCCATGCATGGGGCTTTCACGCAGGTGTTTGGAAGGTGTAACTTCTAGATAGGGGCTTCCCAATTGCAAGCAAATGTGCTCCTACGATCAGAAAAGTCCGGGAAATGTACTTTCATCTGTTTATTAATCGTCACGTCGTGAGTCCTTTTGTTTGTTTATAAATTCATGGTGCCCTTGTGGGCGGTGATCGTAGCTCCTATCATCGCCCCTTCCTCGTACGTATTGTCAGTATGCTACACCAGCGCCAGAGTGCTGGACGTGCTTGGGACGTACGTAGGTACTGCGACCTCCCCCTCCCCGCCCTCGACAGCAAATTTGTTAAGAAAAAAAAACGAAATGTTTTGGGAAAAAAATAGGCAAACGTGCGGTTGGAAAAATCTAGGGAAGACGTTTTGACATGGCGGAGGGGGTCGTACTTGCAAGATGGGAATTGGGGGGGAGGAGTCCGGTTTTCTCTAGGCAAATGGATCACACGCAAATGGCTGCGGCCCTGCACAGCAGAATTCGGCGCGCCACCCTGTAAACGGACAGCAATTGAGTGAAGTCGCAAATCGCATACGCCATAGTTGAATAGTTGCTGCTGCTTAATGGATTTTTGAAGGATAGAATACGCTACCGCTTGCTACCGCTTGCTCAGCCTTGTCGTTGGTATCTCTTAGTGGTATTCCCGATCCCTCCGAGAAAACAACACAAAAGCATTGTCGTTAGCATTGCCAGCAGCAGATAATCAGCTAAACTAGGAGTCATGTAGGTAAAGGAGCGATTGCAGGCGGTCTACGTTGGACTTTTGACGTACTCGGTATTTTTCACAGATATTCCACTCGGATTTGACACGACACATCTAAGTCATGCCTACGACGGGGTAAGTAGTATTATTACTTGTTCACTGAAGTCATCACAAAATTGGGAAGTGATGCTTTAGATGGCTGCATATCAGCGATTATTTTTCGGATTGGCGCTTACGCTACGTAGTGAAAAGTTCGATAACCTGATGAGACGAAGAAAAAACCCGGGACGTTGTCCAGTGTGCGTAGGACTGCCAGGGTGCTTCTAGTTATTACGATGACCTTAAAACGATGTGGTCATGAAAGCCGTTGTATTGATATAAGCTCCTTCACAAATGTTTGATGTGCTTTATGGCATCTAACAGATTTTTCCGCTTAGCTATGCGACTGTTGTGCGTTGTTTCCGCGTAGATTTAGTGTGGTCACATTATTTTTCCAAAAAAACTCTTCGAAATGCAATGTCTTTGCTATATGTAAATGAACTTTGAGGCTCTTGTAAGTATGTGGAAAGACCTTGTGATTGTCTTCAGTTATTTCTAGCTTTGATAAATACTGCGAAAAGACCCTCTTTGGTAAGATATTTTAACATTTCGGAGCTCCTGATTCATACTGTGACTGATACATCTAATGCGCGGGCTCTCCCTCGAAGAGAGTTTGCAGGTACAGTTACTGTTGCAATTAGATAAGGTTGACGAGTGTTTGGTATCCAGTATACACTCTCACGATACCCTGCCGAGCTTTCTGAGCGAGAGCCATCGAGAGATTCACCCGCGCGGCCGTGATTCCGTGCCGAGTTCAGCGAGGTTCGTTTGATTTTCGCCCCCTGTAGGAAACCCTGTTGAGCTCCGCTCAGACCCGGTAATCGAGAATTTTAAGTCAGGTGACACACTTGGATATTCCCTCTTCTTCAGGTTCTTAACGCCCTTCCATTCCAAGTAGGCGAGAGTTTTTCCAACGCCTTCCATTCCATAGGGTGACACCCAATGCTGTAGCAGTCCGAAGTTTCCAAGATGGTACAGGTGACGACATGAAGGCAGGATATTCTTCTTGAGTTGATCGATGCAGCTGTCAGCGTTCACTTTCAGTCCGGGGTCTACAAAGAAAATATCACAGGAACCTCTGGTTCATACCATCAACCCGCGCCCTGACGACTACGGTCAAGATGACATCCTGGACCGTAGCGACGTTGTCGGAGCTGCTCGATGTTGGAGGTCTTCCATATCGGGAGTGCTGTCCCCATAAACCTGTCTATTTGTGACTCGATACAAGAAGTTCCGCAGCTGTTTGGATGTGACGTGAATTCCATGGGCCTTCTCCAGTCAGGCTGCGTTGGAGACGGCTTCATATTTTGGTGTACATGAAGGTGATGGGCGAGAGCCTGATCCTGCTTATCAATGAGCACCTTGGGTATCTTCCCCCTACCTATCCCCGTCTTCTGTCTGTGCTGCGAAAACTTAAATAATACGGCCGAAAAGTCTTTTTTTGCCCCTTCTGTGTGCGCTGTGGTGGCAGGAAGCCCCCCTATCCTACTGTCACTCGATGCATGATCGCTACAACATGGACGATATCTCCCTCGAAATCTGGAGATTCCGTGGATCAGTGCACTCCAGTGTAATCTATTGACTTCGCTGCAAAATCCGAAATTGCACTACTCGTACAATGTTCTTGATTTTGGATGCAGCGAACAACCATCATTAATCATCCCACTATCTTGGTTGAGATCGTTTCGCAGGGTTCCGCTCATACTAGGTTGCCTCAAAAGGTCAGTATTGTCGCGGTTAGTGCCGCTTCGCGCACACAAAATGCATTTTCGAAATAAGATGTGAAAAAGCTCAGCATAAAGAAGTCGAAAAATGGTTCAGAGGATCCTTTGCGCTGTTGGATATATTTCAATGGACAGTTTCATCATCAGTTAGGACAAAGAGCAGAGTATGGCGCTAGCATGAAAATGACGAAGTTCCTTGTGGAGCGCAAAAATGCCTGATGAAATCTTCTCAAACTAGCAAAAGAGATAGGAAAAAATTACTAGGAGCGGCAGCGCTCCTCTTCACATGGCGAGCACTACCCGTTAAAAGTCAAGGAGCCTAACTGGGAACTTCGTTGTATGATGCACCCTGTACAAGTCTCTCAGGATGCTATTCGCCTCAGTTCCGAGACCACGAAAATCAGTAACTGGATGGTCATGCTTCATGATCGCATACAGAGGTAAGCAACTATTTTGGTCTCCAATCTCCGTAAAGCTCAACAACCATGACTTCTCACATTCTTTGAGAAAAGCTTCTTGCATTGTACCACATCATATGCAACACAGACCAAATCGAACTTCTCTCGTATACCGTCGCTGTGATATGTGGTAAAAATAGGGGAAAGTGGTTGTCTGTCTTTGTTCCCTATCCAACAACACAAGCGCTTACTCTGCTGCGTAGATGCCCCTGCTTGGTTAACGATGCTACACATCTTTCAATCTGAAGGTGTTTTTCACAACCATGAGCGTTCATTGAAGGCTCATTTTGAGCTCTAAATATGGACGGTGTCTGTTCCGTCACTATGTACTGCGTGCAAAACAGTTTTGTCTCTGGGGGCAGGTGGCAGGATAAATCCCCAAGACGTGTAGGATTAAGACGCATTGCAGAACATTCGGTACCTTTGACACGTTCACGACATGATGTCAGACAATGATGCGCGACAGCCAGTCCATTTCGGTGGGATAAAAACTACAAACTATATACTGTCAGATAGTTCTCTCTGACAGTATATAGTTTTAATAACGATGTGGAAACAGCCAGTTCCTTGAAGACGTGATACTGGAAGTAGTTTGACCCTCTGAAACGGAGATCACAGTCGCCTGGCACAAAGTGGTTAACGCCCGCGTTACAGGCGCAGGCGCAGAATACCCTAAGTCACCGAATCGTTGAAAAAAGTTTGTTTCCATGGGTAGCTCGACCACCTGCACATATCGCAGTGGCTTGCGACCAAACTGCCTGGCGATGAGAAATGAGGCAATGTAGGTATTAGCGCCTGTGCCACAGGTGCCGGCGCCAAAATACTCTCATTCACCAAATCCGCTGAAAACCTGTCTCCTGAGGTAGTCCGACCCCTTGAATATGAATGTTTGCTCAACGCGAAATTGTTTAGCGCCCGTGTTACAGGAGATGGAATGACATGCCTGCATTGACCCTGCACGTGTAGCCGAAACTGCCTGGCACCAGCTCCTGTGGTGAGGATCCAGGCGTGGCAGGCAGATGCAAAATTCGTGTTCTGCCAGGCAAATACGAAACTCGTGTTCGGAATTTCCAACTACCTCCAAAAGCAAATCTTATAGCCAAGAAAAAAATTCAAAGAAAAAATTCGGTAAAAACTGGCCCGATTTTGGAAGAACGAGGAACAAAAGCTAGTGTCAAAGATACAAGGTTCGTATCCCCCTTTCAGGCATTTCCTGATACACTTCGATCACAGTCATTCATTTACTGGAAAGTTACTGAATTTCAACGCAGGAAGATGTGCCGTCGCACGCGCAAGTCATGGAGGAAATGGTCGACGTGTTAAGGAGATGCTGCGTGGCGCCTTCTCCAAGAAAGGTAGTCTCATAGCGCCCTATCAAGCTAGCTGGACGCCCACTGTGCTCGCCTGATTACAAGTGGACAACCGTGCCTGGTGCAGATATAGCTTCTTTTGTGAAAGAAAATATGAAGCGAAGGGATCGATTTGAAGCGGTTGCGGCACTGCATGGATACATGGGTACATGCGTAGAGCCATATCTGCCGTAGCGGTCGGCACATGGCAAAGCAAAACTCACCCGAAGTTGCTTTCTGAATCGCGCAGCACGAAGGCTTTTTTGGAGGTTTTTGGCCGTTTCACTTCATTGTTTCCGTCATTCTCCAACTATGTAGCACCACTGCCACCATTTTAGACAGAGGACCGAATTATCGTGCTAGTCAAGAGAAATTAAAATTATAGTTGAATTTGTCTTGAAGTTTCTATTTAAGAGAAGAGCTTTCGACGTGAATTACTCAAATGAGATCAGAGACACAAGTCAAACTTTCGAGATATGGTGTTCAGATGTTGTCGAGGAAAGCTATCGACATTCGAGTACTGTATGTATACATCTGGAGGCGCTTCCTTTTCTCTCACCGCGCGTCAAACTGCTTTGCATGCATCCAAGGAGTTCTCAGCTTCTAGGAAAAGCACTACGGTGAAGTAAGTAGTCGAGAACTTGCATTGCAGGGAATTCTATAAGTTTTCTGCTTTTTCGTATTGGAAACTTCGAAAAACTCAGATCCAAGTCCATGATGAGTAACACATCAGATTTCAGTCTCCCTACTTCGTCCCTACAAATTCCAGCTGTTACTGTAGTTTATAAGAATTTTTCTAGACCACTCCTTTTCATTTCTTCATTTGGTATCATTTGTTCAAATATTTCTGTGCTTAGCACCTTCCTCAGTGATCTAAACCCTGCCTCCGTTGGTGTGGAGTAGCTAGCGTGCGGAAGCTGCATTCCGAAGCATTAACTCCAAATAAATAGAGAAACAAAAATAAAAGCTTTGGAGAAATTTTCGGATGATTTTCGGACCTAAGGAGTCTTTAGCAATAAGAATTTCTGGCGCCTCTATTTGCTTCCCAATCAATCCCTCAGATGCGAAATCTGCGAGGGTATTTCGATCCATATGCAGATGTCACCTCTGACATCATTTGCTCTACTAAGCTGAAGTTTTTATATTAGTATCTTGCGTGTATTAGTTTGATTGTGATTTATTTCGAAGGTTCACACTCCTGAGGAGCCAATCCTGTTGCGGTGCCAAAAGGATGAATTCTTCGCAATCGGTCAATATTGAATGTGGATCATTGCCTAATTCCATGCAGAATAGTAGTAAACTATTGAGCGAACTTGCTTATACAATGACATTGCGGGGGCCAAGTTGCGGTTAACACGGCTATCTGCGTATTAGACAATGACTGGACCTGACCAAACATTTCTGTGCTAGCATACATACTATTAATCACCAACTAAGAAGCTGAAAGACGTAAACTTCACACTAATAAATCGCACCGCATGGGCACCCAGTAAATTAAACTTAAATGCCAGTTGCCTGCGTCACTATGAGCCATAAACACTCTTCACCCTTACTCTAATGGCCAGACGCGCTTATAGGAATGCGAGACTGCTATCTACGCTCTGCCAAAGAAGTACGTGTTATCAGCTCTCCAACTCCTCGTGGGGACCCAATTGCGACAATTATTTTTCCGAATGAAGCAACGAATAGATGATGCTCAGCGGTTGCCTGTCCCAGGGAGCATTTGCACAAGACGAATGAGGGCACGGTGTAGACGAGTTAGTGAAGGTAGAGGACAGGCATGTCGCACGCTAGAGGTGCAGACGACGTACTGCGAACTCCAACCAGGCGGGATCAGGCCAACGAAAACTGCTCCATGGGCACAAAAGGAAATTGCTTCAAATGGTCAGCGAACACTGCACGCGGCAAGATACCCAGTGCGAATTCTGAGGGAGGCGCTTTAACCATTGCGCTCCAGCTGACGAGGCAGACTATGCGATGAAGCCGTGCGAAGGTCAGTGGAGGTGATGGAAGGACGAAGCCGCCCGCGCCGCAGGAGTGGAGCTTCCACCACCTACTTACAGGTACAAACCTGTCAAGAAGCCTCCGCCCACCACTCACCAGGGAGGTCGTTCAGGAGGTGGCGCGCGAAAACGTTTTTTGCTAGGGGTATGTTCATGGACTACCAAACTGACGTTCATTTTTCCTGAATGGCTTTGGGAATACCAAAAAGGAGTGAAAAGAAGTCTATGGGAACCGATTGGTTTTGAGCCTCAATGGGCTCCAAATCACTTGCAACTTTGACCAGTTGCTGAGTAGAGGGTCCTTATAAAGGTACTATGGAATCGAGGAGAAAAATAGTCGCAAATGGGGTCTTATTTGTGGCACGTGATTAAGAGTGAACGGCTTCTTGGAATGGTTTCTTCAACGATCGGAGCGGTGTTCAGCTACAACGATCGGATGGCCTAGTGGATAGCGTGGACGGATTCTCAGTCGGGCAGTGAGGGTGGGTATTGATGGTTCGAATTCCCCTCAGCTTGCGAGTTTTGCTTTTTTTAGTCGGCTACCTCATTTCAGCTGTGGTGCCATTTGCCTCCGCTTCGGATCCACATCATCCTCCCATGAATCCGTGGTGTACACCCGTATGAGTGACGTTTAGCGCTTCTCTAACTTGTGTCAGACGAACGCCAAACGAAGTGTCAGAATCGTGACCAGGACCATCGATTACCCCTTCAGACAAAGTTTCGACAGAAAAAATTTTCTGACCTTTTTTGGGTTTGTGCATTGGACTTATACGCACGAGTCTTTCTATTGAAGTCATACTCTGAATAGTTATTCGAACCTTCTCATATATTGATAAATCAGTCAAAGCGCCCGGCTGACGCCGAGCTATCCTCCTTCCCTTGAGTCCGGCTTCGCCGGACTCACCTGGCTTCGCCAGGCATAACGGGAATGGAATGTGTTAACTGCCTGATCTGCTCATATTGCGACTAATCAGG
>MU915686.1:0-12244 GCA_036418165.1 Cooperia oncophora
TCTGAACCCTCCCGTCTCCCAGCGATTGTAATATCCAATTGATAGATGCCCTGTAACCCCTGACCATAGCAGAGCTGCCCATGGCTCGATGAAAACCGCATGATTTCCTCGACGATCACATTCTGTTGTGTGTTCGTCCATGACCATGAACCATGAAGTGGTTTACCCATTCCGACTTGCTTTTTCCGGGCGTTCCAGTTCCAACTTCCTGCTCTCCGCTGCTACCTTGACACAGTTTCTTTGCGTTCAGCGGCCATTGCTGGGCGCTGGGAAGCGACTGGTGGTTGAAATTATTCTGTGGAGCACCCATTCTCTAACATTCCCTTCTTGATGAGAATTTCCGTTTGACGGTTGTTCAATGACCGGTTTGATCTTTGATGTCATATTACTCTGTTGTTTTCATTCGAAAAACTTTACAGGAATGCTTTTGCTTAATTGTTTATTTATTTGTGTTTTCACATTCATGAAGTACACAAAAATTCCATCAACTACACGTGCAGTGTCAGAAAATGTGTCTGTATGCAATTACCCTGAGGTGCTGCACCGCGAAAAATCCTGGATTTTCAGTAACAGACTGGAAGCGGTAGTGTATGTGTGCAGCTTTAGACACCTCTCCATTGACATTTTCCAAAGAAGTTAAGGCGTCAAAGAGGCAGAGTCGTCATCACATTCTGCGTCTCTAACCACTGTGTCCATCCTTTGTATGAAGCTATACGTCTATCTGGCAGTTTGTCCGTTTGCTTGTCCATTCATACTCAAAGAATCATGGTCAAATTTGGTGCGAAGGGCATGGGTCAAGCTGCACATAGCCACATGAGGTAAGTCCTCGCCCACACTGGGCGGAGCATGCAGTTCTAGAGCCGAAAAAACGCGGACCTGGTGATCAGTGATGGGAGAACGTCCCTTTGCGAATCCAACCGATGTTTTTACCTGTTTACCCTCTAAAATTCTGGAATTCAAGGCCGAGTTCGCCCCTGTCGATATGCTGAAAAAGGTGGTGGCACTAAAGTGGCGACTATTGGCGACTGATGGCTTCAACGCAGATCGAGTTCGTCGCTCATCCTAGAGGGAGGACCAACGGAGACTATTCCTTCTTCGTCCATTCATCTTTGTCAACGCCTGATATTAGTGCTATTTATTTATTTTCTGTAATAATAATAATTATTATTATTATTGGATAAATCACTGGGCAGGAGGTGGTGTAGTGACAAATGGCGCGCTCATCATTCGCGCGGTCCTGGGTTCAAATCCCGGTCGACTTCCCTGCCTCAAATCCCGGGCGCTTCGCCGCCTAGGCTACACAGACTCTATCTTACCCGGACTCGTCAGAGCGGACGGGGTAATTGGTAACCGAGAGTTCAGGTGTTGGAAGGATAAAGATAATAACTGCGACGGGGGTAGGCGGACGGGTACGAGACGGCAGTGAAGCTCGCCGCAAGCATTGTATAGGGCTTCTCAAAAGAGATGAAGAGGGAACTCCTTCTTCAAAATTTCGGTAACTTTCAATTTGACCTACCCGTAGATTCTCGCAAAAATCGCCCGATTAGCGGTTCAGTAATGCGCTGTGGAGTCGTGGATGTGTAAATCGCGAGAAAGCAAGAAAAGAGGAGGGGAGTAGGATGTGAGGGAGAGTTGTCTTCGAGTTGAGCCGACCGGAAAGAGAGGAGGAGGGAGCAGAAACATACTTGCCGGGAGGTGGCGAGGGAGGTTGAGGTACGCTTCGATCAAGGGGAGAGAGACTTCGGAAGAGATTGTGGGACGACGCGTATATAGGTTGAACTGGAGGATTAGGATTAATCGCACGATAAGCTTACCGGTCGTGCGTGGTAAGTAAGGGGACGGCGGACGGAGGGTGAGGAGAGGCTTACCGCAATTTCGGAAGAAGGGGATTAGGTTGGGCGTGTGTCGGAGAGGGTGGGGCCGAAGTCCGGAAGGTTGCATTATTCACGACTTGAACTTTAGGAGGACGGTGCGGGGGCGGGTGGGGGTGTATGTCGCGTCAGTTTGAGAATTGGCATGAGCGAGACGCATACTGCGCGCTGCGGCTGTCGATAATCATGGGAAAACCTGCAAGCAGTACAATCGAAAAATGCTAATATACAAGCAGGCCGGCTCATTGGCGCAGTTCGGGGGTGGAGGTGGGTGCATTTTGTACCCTCCTCACTGCCGATACTAGTTCCGGATTTGCATTCTTTACCTGATGGTACCTGTGAACTCCTATGAAGCTGGAGCAAGCTCATTGAGCCACGATGGTGAAACCTGTCAACTCACGAAAAGGCTCTCTGGATGGGTCGACACGTCGATGGGAACTAGCAAAAGTGCAAAATCTCCCCCCCCCCCCGCGGCCACCGGACGATGCCATCTCGGCCGCGCTCCCGCCCCGTCGCCGAAAAGCGGTCCGGCTGAATTTGCAGTTCCGGTGATGCGAATAACTCACATGCTTATTTAAATGGCAAAAAGCGTGGCAATAAACTGGGCGGAATTCTCGTAGGCTAGCACTGTGGCTATCCTTCGTTTCAGTAGGTGGAACTTATGGTGCATCATTAGGTGGGCGAGCAGCTTGCACGGTCGCTCTCAGTCGCGCAGTCCCCAATTCGCGAGAATAAGTAAAATAATAAAGTATGAACCCAGGTTAGAAATCCGGCGTTACAAGCTTTCATACATTCGGAAGAGAGGCTCATCTCGGCGGAACCGGGCCGACTTCTATGTTCCTCACTGTTTTCTATAACGGGAGAGCAAGGCACGTCGTACAGGATCCCGAGGGGGTCGTATTCAGTTGCTGTTTCACTTGCTCTTTGTGCTCCTAACTCGTTCGACGGCAGTTTTTTAGGAAAAAGGAATTTTGAAGAAAAAAACTCAGGAGAAGTGGAAGGAAGTTAGGAGAACTGGATGGCGAAGTTGATCATACGAGAGAAGGGAAATGGGGGGGAGGTCGTAATTGGCAAACTTTTATTCGAGGACAGGACGAACCCTGGAAGAGGAATAGCGCTTCGAGGAAGCGCAAGGTGGGATTCCGTCTACACGGCCAGCGTGGAATATGGTCCAAGAGAAAGCCAAGCCTGGAAATCCGAGGGATAGCCGCTAATTCACTTCCCTCCTAGTGGTCTCTGATCTGTGTTCAATGGTAAAGGTTCCTTGGGCTACAGCTCATTGTTGAGAGGCATTTTCCGTATCTTCTTTTGCTTTGAGTAGCAAAATATGAGTGTTCCAACTGGGGTTAAATGGAAGTCGAATGAGTGGCGTATCCCAGGAAACAGCGATCAGCAGCGACAATTTTGCTCTTCTCTTTCGATACGTTCATCCATTCGCAATGACCTGAATCGGCCATGATCGCCTCATGACAGCCCCATCGATTCCACATCGACATCTGTGCCATTCGTTGGTGGTCCACCGCGCTGCGACCGTTGTTCCTTCGTCTGTCTCATTTCTTCGCCGTGTTTTTTTTCAGGTGATTACTGATTTCTTAAAAACAAACAACTTTACCCTGGAGTATTCGCCCATAGTACTGGTTTTTACCGTATGCATTTTGTAAACAAAAAGCCAGAGACCTGGTTCTCTATGTGTTCCTCTGGATTACGAATCTACTTTCATAATATTTTGGCAAGCATGTAGTTTGCCTGGGTAAAGGCGCTAACGTGGGCGGGGGAGGGCAATCGGCAGCGCTTCTGTGTCCCTTCTCCAGACCTAGGCACAGGCTTGGTGGAGACCATGTCTTCTGGTGACTCTGGTAGTCTGCGCTCCAAGCTCAGCCTTGGTTGCGTGTAGGAACACAGAGGCACTGCTGAGTGCTCTCCTTCCCCCACAACTGAATAGCAAACACCAGTGTATAAGCCGCCTTGCCATCACAATTTGCAGTTCGTTAGTGCAGCTGTTTCCTTGGCTCACAAATTTGGATTAATCCTCTTCACCCTTCCTCGCGCTCCAGATCGGTAGAGCAGGAGAAATGATGGGTGAAAGTGGGACTGATGGACACGAGGGAACAGGAGTCGGTACATGGCGACTTCAAATTAAGCGTTGGAGTCGTTTGGAGTTTGGGTGCGTAACTTGTAGAAGAAGTGTGACCAGTGTTGGTGTGAACCCATCCACGAGGCTGTTGGGTCGGCTGAGTAGGACGGTCGTATATCGCCTGCAGATTTTTCGAATAGTTGCGTTTTTACGCTCACCCCACAAAATTTTAGGCAAATTCGGTGACATTCTACGTGCGGGTTGCGAGGGGGTTCCCCTCGGAAGCCAACATTGAGGGGGAGGTGTGTGCGACACTGGGATACCGTCATTTCATCTATCCCCTGTATCCTGATGTGGGAGAGTGTGTTATTTTGCCGAAAAAAAAAAACGCTTCCACACTTCCTGTTTTCAGTGCTTTCATCTCGCTCCCGATTGACAAGATTCTCTGGGAGATTCGGAAAATAGGTATAAGCGGAGGTAAGGGAGTGACTTGGGGAGTGACTTGAATTCAACTTAAAGGCAAACTGCACACCCACCTTCGAGGACGATCTTTGCCATGGGCGAGGTGAGTGGGTCTGAAGCGGCGCAGTTCGGTGACGGGGGGCGGGGGCAAAAATTTTTGCACTCTCCATCTTCACTACTTCGCTTTACAAGTCTCACTCTAGGGGAAACTTGTGAACTCTTGTGAAACTGGAGCAAGCTGGTCTAGCCATCATGGTAAAACGTGTCAATTCAAGAAAAGGCTATCTAGGTAGGTTGACAAATCGTTAGAAGCAAAATGCCCCCTCTACCCCATCGCCGAACTGCGCCGCTTTGTAGCTGCAGTAATGTGTCACTTTCTCAGCTCAAAAGCGCGCGGCAACGGAGCTGTGCGGTAGATGTACCTAAGTACCCTCTCCATGCACCGCCTTTGCTGTGCTGCACTTGTGCCGATACAAAAGTCATGTAGCGAACAAGTTGTATGCAGAGAATAACCAGAAGTGAGAGGATGCAGATAAAATAGCGCGTTTGGCTGCAGTTCGTGTGGTTGGCCGCGCAGCAGACAAGGCGGAGTCAGCACAGGAGTATCGCTGCCCTTCAGCCTCGTTCTCGTTCACTTCCGAGAGGAGAAAATGGCACGCTAGTCCAGCTGCGGGCTTATTCACTTCACACATGGGGCAAAAGAACGGATCCGAGTGTCTCTGAAAATGCGTGTGCGTGGGACGTGCCAACATTAGGGTTCCAGCTCGGATGCCTCATGGCTTGATCGGAGTTTTGTAAGCTTACCAATCGTCCGACCTGATGAATCGAACTCCCTGTCAGCTTCCCCAGATGCACGCTTACTGCCGGAGGTAACGCGGTTAGCGAATTATTAGGTTGGCGGGAAAGTTCTGTCACATTTTTTCAAACAAGGCTTTCTTTTTATAGAGAGGCGTACAAGATCAAAATTATACAGCAATGTCATTGCGGAATCCCTGCCAGTTTTCGAGCACTTCGTGGATGCCATCGCTTCACAATGGAGGCTGGCACGACGCAATGTTGGACATCATCTCAACTTTGACTTGGGCTCAAGTCGTGGAGGTTTTCTCGGCTGTATAACGGTTAAATACGGGAGGCGACTAGCAGTCAGAAAGAGCAATGTTCTGCCGTACTACATCGCGTGCAAGGTGCGCAGCCATCAGCTTTCTTGCCATGATAGTACCGCTCGCAACTTTTGTCTGACGGGAAGCTTGCTGCAACCAGCACGTTGAGACGGACTGTGCCGATGGATTTTGCCCTCTGCTTGACGATTCGCTTCAGATCTCGTAGCTGCCTTGCGTACGGATTAACCGAGGAGACAGCTTCTTTATACAGTAGTTTCCCGGCCCACAGCTATCTCAAGCTGAGATCACAGGTACTCCCAAACATCACTTCGCCATTCGCACCGTAGCCTCCCGCTCTGAAGAGCCAGCGTCGTGGAAGATTGTCAGATGACTGTAGACATTGTCCATGTGCAGCTCCGTTATTTCGGCGTCGACAGCTGTCATGCTGGCGCCAGGGCGGTAGAAGAAAGAGTTTGAGGCACTTTGGAGGGGTCGGTGCCAAAGGTAGCGGATAACATTCTTGTTCATATTGCACGATAAGGAGAGGCAGGAGTCAAGCCAGTGATACCAATAGAAAGACCATTCTTTGATGTATAAGTGCTCATATTACTCGTTAACTTCTTTTCGAAATCGCAAATATTTTCGGGCCTTCAAAAATATATGACCAAAACTTTCCCCAACCTATACACCAGGGCGCCGTGGAACTATCATTGCCCAAAATGGCCTGATTCACCAACAATTACTTATGCAACTTCACCTTTTCACATCACAGTAGGCTTCTCCACAGTGATCCCTTCAGAGGGCAGAGCTGGTTCTAGAACTACCTGTTCTACTCCCAGGATATTCTATCTAGACGTGGTAAAGGAGCGCAGCTGTATCCATGATTCAGAAGACTGTCCGTGCAAATGTTAGACAGCAGTTAGCGTTTTTCCCGTCTATGTCGTTGGCGCAGCTAGTGCACCGTGAATGACGGAAACACTACCCCGGACAGGATCACTTCGTTGTCCTCGTTTCTTTCTGCGATTCGAACTCTTTCGCCTTCTTTTCTACCCCTCCGGCCTTTTTTTATCTCATCTTTATGTTCCTCGAATCGAGGGCGGGGTAGTGAAATCCTAGTTTCAGGCGTTCCGGCGCTGAGAATCTCCTGTATTGCTTGCCTGTAGACCGCGCAATGCTCTCTTATTGTTCGGTGGTTCGTTCTACCAGCGACACAGTTAATGTCATAGTTGCACCACTGCGGTCCAGTCCCCCCCACCAGGATTGTCCTATAATATTTCTTATCGGGCTATCCAGTTTTAATTTTTGGATGTTTGATCGAGGAATCCCAGTTGGAGAAGTGGCTACAGAAGCACCTATAGACGTAAATAGTGTTACGGTAGACCTGTGACATTATTTGCAAGCGTTCAGTTGGTTCACTTTGCCTGTAATCGGATCCTTTGCCTCCTCCTGGAGATTCTTTTTCGTTTGACTGTTTCTTTTGGCATGCGCTCTTGGCCCAGCGCCTGGTAACAAAGTGCTCTACGGTTATATAATCGTTTCCTCACCCATGCGCATTGATATGCATCTCTCATCTCTGGGGATATCGGCTGGGAGTATGCACGCGCGCTAACTGGATAGTAGCCTTACCAGTTGGCTCGTTGCACTGCAGCACTCCCATGTTAAATCATTTAAGTCCTGGTGCGAATGCCGCACAAGCGACGGAAGTTGCCACACCGCTTCTGCCGCAACGTAGGTCTCATAACTAAACTTGCCTAACACTAAGAACACCTTCGCAGGCTTTCTTCCGAATCTACTTGTTAAAAATAGCAGTCTTTCAGTCGTTTTTATAATTCTGAATAGCTGACGTGGGTATGGCGCATGCCGGTTGACTTTACTTTCACGTCGGATTTATTTCACTTTCCAGTCCGCTCTTATTCAGCCATATTTGTAATCGTATCTAGTGAGATTTTCCGGCACTACTCGGCTTAGGAGGAGCATGTTTCCGCTAGCTCCTACTGCTACTTCATGTTAAAACAGGCCTCATTTTGGTGAGATCTGTAAATTGTTGTGAAGCTGCAAAATGGTTCAAGGGAACCACTTTGGTCACAAGAATTTACAGGTCCTCACGAGGTGATATGTAAAGGCCTCGCTAAGTACCAATTGGTGCCCACACCAAGCCAAATTGCGCCGACTGCACGACTACCTTTGCCCAAACATCACTTTTATCATTAGCCTTTGTGCTGCGGCGAAGCGTTTTCTTGCCTTATCAGCTGCGGTATGGTCCGCCCATGTGATGGGCTTAAATGAAGGCGGGCTGAGATAACATGTCGTCCATTTCACGTTTACCTGCTGTCAGTGTGACTGTTACGAAAACCATTTTTCGACGCTGTTTGGCTGGGAGGGGCATTTTGCTTTTTCCGGTGGTTCCTTTGAAGTACACTTCTCACCTTGGCAAAGCCTGTAAACTCTTGCCAAGCATGACTGATGCTCATGCTATCGCATAGCTTTACAGGATTTTACAGATCTCCACGGGAGACATCGGCAATGGAAACTCGCAAAATGCCCTTTCCAAGCCAAACTGCACATTTTTTTTCATCTTTCTGTTGCCTTTCATCTCGTCGTTCCTCTCAGCTTCGTGTAACCCCTGTGTGAAACTCGACAGTTTACAGAGCCATGGAGTCCCAGATACGCATGAACTACGCCAAGGAGCTCGAGGCAGCTGTTAATAAACAGGTCGGTTATTTGGTGACAACTTGAATCGGATTGCTTAATGGGGGGGGCAGGGCATATACTTGCAATTGGGAAAAATTTTGTTGAACTCGACCCTCCTTTTTTTCTCTTAACTCGACCCTCCTAACTTTCTCTAACGATACGACCCCTTCCCTAACTTACTCCTACGACCCCCAACTTACTACCTCTCATGCCAAACTGCTTGAGAATTTTAGCAACTTTTCCTCATATTGCCCCTCCCCCCTGTGGGTAAGCTTATGTGTCGAAGCAGGCACCATCAACGATGCGAGAAACCGAATCTAAGGACCTCCCAGAAAGAATCCCTGGTGCTCTAGGTGAAATGCCGAACTAAGATTACATTTACCAGCGTTCAGGAAATCTCAGCCAATTTTCCTTTTTTTTGCTGGAACTTTTACCATAATCCTTTGCATGCTCATGGAGTCGCCCAGAGGGTTGTCAGCAGCGGTAGAGTCTGCCCATTTGATGGGCTGAACCCAGAGGAGCGCTAAAATGATTCAAAGTTTTCGAATTGCATACTAGCCTCCTCCTATCTCTGGAATTGTAATAAAGTTTCATGAGAGCCTCAGCTTTGATGAATATCCTGATAGGAGGATTTCCGGGCAGGGTACAGCATCGTTGTGTGAGACGACATAGGGGGGTACTTTTTCTCTGGGGAGGGGGTCGTATTTGGTCGTTGGGAGAGAGGGGGGTCGTATGTGCCTTTGAGAGAAATTTGTCGCGTTGGTTTTCCGGTTGTTGACTTTTTGCACGATTTTTCCTGTTTCATGTGCACTGTATACCCCCTCTTTTAGAAGGGGGAAGGGGTCGTACTGACACCCTCTCTTGGAGGGGGGGGGGTCGTACCTACAATACTACCTCACACATCACGATGCTGTAACCTGTTTCCGGGATCAGTTGCATTTGCGTTACCAGAGGCCCAAGTGAGTTTAGGAAACCAGTGAGCGAAGACGCTCTTAGAAGCCCCACAGAATTATCTGGAGTGGAGAAAGAAAGTCAAAAGCGCGCTAAAAAGTCCTTCGGTAATCCTGGAAAATAGAAAGGGTTCTATATGTTCTGAGGGTTGCATAGGCTTGGCACATAATGTGTGAAACTATTATGTGCCGCCTATGCAAGAGTGGGACCGTTTTTCTCCTCGGGATAATTTTTTTGATGCTGGTTTTTTTCGTTTCACATGTACTTTATACTCTCCCCTCGCTTCTACGTTTAGATAACGGAGGATTTTAGTAGTTTGGTGTTGGGTAAGCTGTAATGTGGGTCACATCGAAGGTGGTAATTAGTGTGGGGGAGGGGGATCTGACAGACACTTTGCATAGAGCATGTGCCCAAGTCTATGCCCTTGAAGTTCGCTACCCCCGCTCTTATTGGGATTGAGGTGCTCCAGAAGCTTGAAAGACGTCCATGAGCTGAATGGGGAGAATAAGGAAGGTGCAGGGCACCTAAGGGGATGAATGAATGCGGGTGAGGGTTACTATAGGTTCCAATCCCTGGCAGTTGAGAACTAGGGGTCTAATGGGGGGGGGGGGGTGGTATAAGTTAGACAGGGTCACAGGGCAGTTGAATCATTTCCAAGGAGAAGCTGAGATAGTATGGTCGCTTTATAGTCAAGGACCTGCTTCAGGCGTCAGCATTCCCGGCAGAACGCAAAAGCCAAGAGCCCCAGTTCAGCATGAGTAAAGATCCCACACCCGATACGGGAGACGACACCAAGGAATAATGCTTATTTTCAGGTGAACATCGAGCTGTATGCCTCATACGTCTACTTATCGATGTCAATGTACTTTGACCGTGACGATGTCGCTCTGCCAAAAATTTCCAAGTGAGTTCAGCTGGCGTTTATACTCCATCGAAACGTAATGCGCCACATACAGAGCATACATATCGATTATTCGCCCAATGTTGCGGTACATTCAAAGGCGCAATTCAAAAACGTGTAAAGGCTGCGGTGAACGAGGAGGGGGTGAGAGTGAAGGGCAGTCCCATGCAGGATACAGCAGCTGGGAGAATCTCATCAAGAGGCATCGTACCTGGTCGCTGGGAAGGAGGGTGTCACATTCGGTCGATGGCTTTCGTATTCGGCCTTAATAGGATTTTTTTCTTAGCTGCGATGAGAATTTTCCGGTTGCTGACTTTCCCCGATTTTTCCCCGTTTGTATGCCGAATAAACCCATGGAAAACCTTCTGGATCTCGGAGAAGAAGTAGGAGATCTTTATTTGTCAGGATGGGGAAGGGCCGTTTCAGAGGAGGATTTTTTGGAGGGGAGTGGAGGTACCGACCCAGTTCAGACATCATGATGCTGTGCCGTGGTCCTATGAAGTGTCGCGCCACGTCGCGCTGCCTGACGTGTAGAGCTGCGTCAGATTACAGTACGCGTCCCGGATAACTCGTCCGGATTACCGAGGTGTTGAACTTTCGCAATTAAGGGCCCTCTAAGTGCCTAATGAAAATCAGTGTTTTTTTTCTCAACCTGACGCTTTCGATGCTCACGTAACGAAATCCAATTATATAGTGATTCGGGTAGGTTGTTGAACTTGGAGAGCGGGTCATGACACCTTGAGGACAATGTGATCACAACATAGGCCGTGTGTGAGAGTTCCGAGTGCCAAGAACCTCCGTCCTCTGCATCTCTACCACGAAAAATCTGGAAGGGCTTCCAGAAAAATCGATAGCTGAGCGAAAGGTGAGCAGTCCTTGGACTTGCGTTATCTTCGACAAACGGCCGATAACAAGGGAAAAGGCTGGTTTTCGCCCTCATTCGCTTCCTTCTGCCAGAAAGCATCCTCGCCACATACGGGAGCCCGTTACTGATTATTCAGTCGGGATTGGGAAAGAGCTATGACAGTTCGGGTTGGAGATTTCGGAAGAAATTTGTGTGAAAGAGCCAAATACGACCAGTGAATATAAGCACGGTTTAAAGGCACAGTTCGCGACCGCAGATTGCGGGAAGCGGAACACAAATAGGCACAAAAAAGTGCTTAAGTATCTGACTATGCGCGAAAGCCAGCCAGTAAAAACCAGTCCAAAGATGTTATAGAGAAGATATCATTGTGGCGTACTCAGCTGCGCTAACGGCCGGATGAGGGTGGCATGGGCCTAAAGGGGTTCCATGAGGCCTTAAGTATGTCAGCTTCTAGCGGAGTTCTTGCGTTTTTTTTTTTTCTACGATTTTGAAAAATAGCGCAGCCTCAAAAATCGCTTCCGATCGTCGATACACTGTGAGAGGTTATAGCTTATTTTGATCGCGAATTTGCTTAATCATGAGGGGAACGAAAAAGGTAGGCTCATTGCATAGCGGCTGAGCAGATTCCACGATAAGCGGATGGGCGGAGACCAATACCTCGACGTAAGCTCTGTTCCCTTCACTAGTGCACCCTCCCTGTGGTGCCGTGAAGGGGGGGGGGGCATCATTGAGGAAACGCAATCAATGTGAGTCGCCATTCATCCGAGCATAGCGCAGTGTGGCCTTAGGGCACCTTTCGGGATTAAAGTGAGGGGCCAGGAAACGACGTTTGGCGCGCTCCTTTTCCTTCCTCTCCCTCTCGGCGGTGAAAAGGAGTGGAACGCCTAATGACGTGGTTTTCCGACCTCGTCCACCCGGATCTGGGACATTGCCTTGTCCAGTACTGTGGGACTCTATCTAACCAGTGAAGTCAGGGCTAGTCCACCCATTTTTACCAACCATTCCTAGGCCATTGAATGTTGCCAGCTTTTCGTAGCACTAATTTTTCCAGGTTTTTCCGAAAACAATCCGACGAGGAACGTGAGCATGCTTTCAAGATCATGAAGATGCAAAATCTTCGTGGTGGACGAGTTGTCCTGCAGGCTGTGAACAAGCCCGAGAAGGACGAGTGGGGAACCCCGTTGGAAGCCTTCCAGGCAAGAAACATCTACGAATTATCATCCAATGAATCAGCACTTCCATAAACGCCGTCATTGTAGGCCGCATTAGCTCTCGAGAAGTTCAACAACCAGGCGCTACTCGACCTGCACGCTGTAGCAACGTCATGCA
>MU915688.1:0-16657 GCA_036418165.1 Cooperia oncophora
GCAGCCTATTGAAAAGAAAGCAAAATAAAGTGCATGGAGAGAAGTGGTACTAAAGTTACTTAAACGATTCCCGCAATAACCGTTTCATGGATGGCGGAGTGGGTAGTGCGGTGGGCTATCGAGAAGGGGTTTGTGGATCGGATCCTCTTGGCGACAATTTTTTGCATTTTTCGGATACTTTTTGCATTCTTCGGATTTCCGTCTCCTTGTGTTCCTGCGTGCGTGATGATGTATATATTCACGAGTGGATCCTACTTAACTATTGCGCTCTCGAAACATTACTGAGGAAACTCTTGCTGAAAGTTGGGCTACGGGGATGACTGGATGCCCTACTCACGAGTACGACACTCATTTTTGACCACGGCGCAACCTATCGCCGATTTGCTGCAGCATTCTTGCACTGAAATCGTTGTCAACCCGCACGCAGGGGCTGTTAAGCGCCATGCTGGCGTCAAATGGCCTCGGCGCATAAAATAAGTGTCAGAATCGTGAGCGGGGCTACCAATTACTCCTGTATACGAACTTCCAGCAAAAAAATTTCGGAGGTTTTGGTGGTAATGGACCGACCACTTGATTGATTGATTGTTCTTGCACTCTAGGCTCTCAAATTACAGCAGCTCAAAACTGATAATGTGTACGATCAAAGAACGGTGCCTTCTAGGACGGCTTAAAGTTAGTTCATGGGATAAGAGGTGGGAATGTGGACTTTGTAAGCGTCGTGCATCTGATGCAGTGAGTTCTTAGGAAGCAATTTCCGACAGAACTCATTCACCAAGCTCTGAAACTCTCCCATCAAGTGGAAATTATGCTCAATTGGAACGTGGAAGCCTTCCATGACATCTATCACTGCTCCTTTCCTTGGCATGGAACTCGAATGAACTGATTCAGTAAGCCCCTCTTCGTACTCCGAAAGGCGTTGGGTGCGATGGTCGTCTGTGGGACTTAATAGGATATCTTTGAATCGTGTGAACTTTTTTCTGTGTATTCCCAAAAATCGATTCTTGGTCACATGCTTAGCAGGTGAGCTTTTTTTCAGCCTGCGAAAACTCGAGTGAGTGGAACATGCCATTACTTATGGGCTAGCCCAATAGTACAATCATCACGCCGTCGCGTTCGCAAAAGCATGCGCGATCTCACGTGGACGAAAAAGTCAAACGTGGTTGTCAACGAGCTCAAAATTCCAGAGCCACGATGGGCCCTCTATCTAAGTTGACGGCTCTTTGAAGTCCTGGATGGAGTCAGGACTATCATGGCGCTTTCTTCATTAGTGCAACCCTTCCTCTTGAAATGTTAGAGAAGAGCGACACGGAAGACGGAATGGTAACTCCGCCCACATCGCCGGCTTGAAATAAGTTTAATACCGTACAAAACTGGCCAGGACGATATTTAGGTTTATCACAGATACTCTTTCCAAAGATAAGATATCTTTAACACGTGCAAGGTAGTTTTACGAGGGACTTTGGTACAAGAAACGACAACACGGCAACAATTTAAGTGCTTGTATTCGTGCTTGTATTGGGTTGAAGAAACATACAAAACAATAAACAAATTAAACAACAGCGGTAAAATAAATAAATAAAAGCTATAAATTTATGAAGGAAAATATAGAAAGAAAGTGAAAAAAGTGTTCTTCCCCTCTGCATTTCCCTCTGGGCGAAACGGATCACCTGCGCTTTCGAGTGTGTTCTTTTTTCCGATGTTTTGTTTTTCTCTGTTTCTTTCTAATTGCATGTAACTTGCCTGCTGGCGTCCTTATCGTTTTCAATTTGACTTGAGGGTGTTTTTCATTGTAAAATTTTCTTTGAAAATATAAGCGACCCAGAAATCTCAGGTCGAATATAATACAACGACTTTTCACATGCACCAGGCAGCCCCTGCATGCACCAGGTAGCCCCTGATCATCAGCCATCATGGAACGTCTTTGGACACAACATCAGCTACAAAATCATACTCATGTTGCAAATGGTTTCACCTCATTCAGGGAGGAGTGTGTATGGACATTGAAGACAGGGCATGTTCCTGTCGCTAGCGGAAAAGTTATCGGAAAATAACCTCCCAAAATTCTCCGCCCTCTGCCACGACCCCCGTACGACCCCGCTTCCCCGTCATGCATGCTGTTCTGCCATTTTTGTCAATTTTTTTCCAAGGTTCCCACCACACTTTTATGTAGCAATTTTCCAAAAATTTTCCTCTAAATTTTGCCGTCGAGGCCAAGCGGCGTGGGGGAGAGGTAACAAATTTTTCTCAAAGGCGAATGCGACCTTCTCTCCAAATACGAACACCCATATGAACTCTCCCATGTGGAAAGCGCCCGTGGGACAGGAAAATTCAACCATTGAAAAGACTTTTCTTGCACCAATTACCCCCCTTCCCCTTCTTCCAGCGACCAAAGAGACCCACCTGCTGGAAGTCCCACAGTAGGACGTGCCCTAGTCGAAGATTGTCAGCGATAACGCTGGCGGTGAGCAGCGACGTTCCAAAGGAAGCGGGAGTTATGGTAAGGTGTAGGGGTCACAACGGAAACCGGCTGCAACTCCTGACTGTTGTCACTATGCATTTCGAGAAGAGAACTTGTCATACCAGTGAGATACTTCTCTCACCGTAGCCTTAAGGACTACCTAGGGTAGAAACGGAATGCGGCGGTTTTAGGAATTTCCCTCCAGTTCAGTGTTTTATACCCTTAAAGGCCGTTCGCACGATAAGTCCCCTTACGACCTAGGATCAATCACTCCTGCAGGTAGAATTTAATTATTTTTTTTCTGGACGACCTCGGGCAGGCGCTGCATGGCAGTTCCCCCGAGAAAGGTGCCCTTATAAGGGCCCTATCAAGCCACAACATTACGTCCCAAACGCCCACCACGCCCGCCCGCCCACAACTGGACGACCGTTCATCTTCTACACAGCTTAGCTTTTGTTGCTCCAGTCTTATGAAAAAAAAAGTCCAGTTTTCACCAAATTTTTCTCTGGAAGCAGATTCAGCTAAAAATTTGTCTCACCGGGTAGTTTGACCTTATAAAGACGAATACTGCCGTTTGAGCTCATTTTGGTTGTATTCTTGAGTTGTGTTATGCTTCTGTGGTGTTTTTTGTATTCTTTTCTTTTCGTTCTTCTTTTCTTTCGTTCTTCTTTTAGGCCCGACCTGATCATGGTATCAAGGAATGTAGCGCTCCTAGGAGTGCGTATAATAAATAGACAATATTACATCCCTTGCCCACTAAAATTTTGTTTATCAAACTAGTTTTAAAAAAAGAAAGTGAAACATTGCGCAGATTTTGAGTTATATAATAACTGTCGGACAGCATTGGATGACGCCGTTCCACAAGACAAGCTGGCTGTCGTCCACCATTGACGAAAACCATCGTCAACGCGTTGAGTGGACATGATATTCTTGTTCAGGGGTCGAACTACCGGTAGGGACAAGTTTTCACGAAATTTGGGTAATCTAGACATTTGCGCCGGCGCCTTGTGGCCGGGCGCCAGGCGTTTGTGAGCAGCGATTGTGATATCGTGCTTCACGCGGACCCAGGGGGCCCAAGTGACAAGTTTATCAGCGAATTTGGTGATTATGGGTAATTGCCCGGCGCCATGGTAGTTCGAGCCGAAGAAGCTAGATAGTATTTATTTCAGAGAGGGACAAGCTACCCCCTAGGGATACGTTTCCAGCAAACTGGCTGTTCGTCCATCTTTATTCTTAGAAAATATACTGGCAGACACCATTGTCTGCCATCGTCCCATGAGACAGACTGGCTGTCAGCCACCATTGTCTGCCATCGTCGTCAACGTGTTAATGCCGCGCTTTCATTTAGATAAGGTAATCGCCGAAGCGATTCCCGTCCGCTGTGGAATGTGGTTTCCATGTAGGGGTGCGAGTGCTTGTATACCCATTCTCTCTCAGAATTCTATCCACCATCGAATCTGCTTCAGATGACTGCTGGGTGCATATTTTGTCCTTAGTGATCACCATATTCCGGACAACGTTGTATCTTTTTCAAATATACAGAGGGTGACCACTTCTAGCATGCAGCAACACATTCTTCGAAGCTGGCTTTCTATTCCAAGATAACTCTGTGGTTCCATTTCTGATCCGAACGTTTGGTTCAAGAATGGGACAAATCCTTCATTGTTGGGGTTTTCCACGGTGACCATACTCCGTTATTACCAGCATTGTTAAATGCATTGACAGAAATAAATTCATAAGTTACAAATTCTCAATCGCATATAACTATAGAAAGATGAGTAGACTAGTCAAAGGTATCTTCATTGGCAGCGGTGTTCAACACTGATTCTCCTGCTACCACTAAATTTTTTGATTTATCCTTTTTGTAACCCGCTTCGACAGTGTTTTATACTCAATATTCCCTGAATGGGTTTAGCCTATCAACCTAAAGAAACCTTTTCCTTCCTCTCCACACGTGTTTAGTACTCACATCGGGTCACAACCTTCTTCCATCTTTATGTACAATTCATCCTCACCTTGATTGCATGGATTTTGCATGCAAACCTTTTCAATTTTTCTCTCGTTTTATCCTATTTCTCAACTCCTTCCCCATGTAGTCCATGTCCTCATGTCGTCAACCTGTCGCATTGACGAGCTCGGGGTTGGCTAGACAATGATGATTCGTGAGGGCCCATTGCGATAAACTTGACCTCTAGGGATGACCCCACGTTATGTAAACCAATCGTGAATCACAGCGACGTTGTTCAAAGAGTCTGGACGTGCGTCTCTAAACCGCCCAGCGTGCAGCAGTCACTTCTCAAAGCGATGGAAACAGTATCAATGACTTCGTGGCTGCTTATAGAAAAAAAATTTTCTATTGCGGAGCATGATTATTAATCTCCCAGTACAATTTCCATTGATGAGACGTGAAGTTTGAGGGAACCCCTCACACGGAAGTTTTCTGGACCCACTTCTTATATACAGGCAACTGTGGACAGTGATACCCCATCATAACTCAACCCACAAAGGCGGACTTGCAGCGATAGAAGGCCTTGATATCGGTCGTACTTCCTTGAATTAAAGATCCGATATCTGAATTGTGTGCATTTCTCCACTCCATCTCGTTGACTCCTGACCCAATATTAATTCACGTTCAACCTTTCAGACTGCCTTTAGCGAATTGTCAATTTTGGCTCGCCATCACGCTCACCTCCGTCTCATGCCCCGTCCAGTTTGGGCGCGGCTTAAATCACATGTGCTCTGTACATGTTGCCCCATGCCCCACCCGTATCGATCTTGACTCAACCTTTCTAAGTTGGTCTTCCGGTAGAACCGAATTTCTGAATAAAAAAGGAAAAAAAGCGAACAAACATAGCAACTTACAAATACTACAGATATTTGATTCGTCAAGAGCATAAAATCGGCTTTCAATCTGCATAACACTATTTCACAGAGCTTCTACCGCAGTGAGGTTTGATAAGGACGGCGCTCATGGTTACGACTTTATTGAACCATCAGTGCACACGATTATGTTCGCAAGAGGACCAAGTTTCAAGGAGAACTATGTGCTACCGTCTTTCCAAAATGTGGAGTACATGAACTTATGGACAAGTGAGTGCACAGTTTGTACCTCACTTTTGCTTAGATCTCACAACAAAGAAATCAGAGATTGGACGTCTTTGAGGAAACAAAGAACTTGATGGAATACGTGGAAATATTCTTGGAAACTATCTTGTTACCATAGATCAATTATCTTGCATGTCAATTTGCCTGAGACATAGTTCAGCGGGCAGAACGCAAACCCGTGAAGCCGACTACTGGCGGGTCACCTGCGCCACGAATGTTGGACTCGGCATCCTTCGATTATCCTCAGCTTTTTTCAAGAATGACAAAATAGTCTTATATCCTCCTTACCTCATTTATGCCAACATTCACCTTTTTCAGTCGCACGGCTTGTTTGGTGGTCAAGTTAGGTTACAATGCTCGCATTATCAAAATGGAAGCGAAATATATTTCTAACACAATGCTACTTGTTTTTATCCCTGCAGACCCTCCACAGCGCATGTTGACAGCGTCCTTCGTAATTGCTTACCTCTTACTGCCACTTGAACTTCATTCAGACCAAAAAATGCGACATGCAGAGCCGCTGGTCTATAACAGAGTGACAAAAGTCCACCTTTTATATGAACAGCCACATGGATTCATCTACAGTTTCCGTTGCCGATCCGATTCCTGGCCCTCTTCATGTCCCCCTACTAACTCTTCTTGCTTTCAGTTGCTTTTTCTGCTCGCCCTCCTCACGTGCTCACCCCCTTGTGAGAGCGACGGTATCCAAGACGTCTTCTATGTCTATGTTCAGAGGGCGTGATCACAAACCAAAAAAGAAACCACTGCTGCTCCTCACTCATTTTTCTCGGCACTATACATCCTTGTTGACCACCCTTCACGTTCTAAACCTGGGACAGATCTGCAACCGAAATTCATTCATGTTGGAATTTCGTCAGAATTTCGCGATAATTTCACTCTTTAAATATAAACAGGAAACACACGGAGTACAAATATTCCCATCACGACCATTCTAAATCGATTTTCGAGTAGTCTGGCAGCGACAGGAGGGAAATGGTTTCTTTTTCTGTTCAGAGGGTTGCCCACAACATGTTTGTCCTTTTCGCGTCTTTCATTTTCGTGCACTGAATATATAACATCTTCACTTCAAATTATATCGAGAGTATACACTTTTCAAACTAAAATAAACTGCTTTCTCAAAATAAATCACCTCTTTTCTAGATTGGGCAGCTAATCACAAGACACCACCGCAAGTGCCAATCCGACGCCTACTTTTCAGCGCGGTCATAAATTTTCGAGTTTCCTTTTATCTTGAAACTTCTGGTTCCACCACTCTTTTGACTTTAGCTTTTTAGCAAATACACCGTGACTGGAATAGGCTGTACATCAACATGGCCAACTCCGCCCACTTTCAAACAGTTTGTTGCTAATATCCGACTTCGTTAATTTCACATCCACTCTTTATGAAACGGATGTACTCATAAATCACAATTTGTGCACCCACACACAAGCTCCCGCCTCCTTAAACCAAACATAGCTTTTGCCGTGTTTCTACAGACTACCACTCATTTTTCAGAAGTTCCCACATTTTTGGGCCTCTGCGTTGCTCGACCCAATCTTGCACGAAGCTCGTCCACTTCTCTGAAAACGACGCAAATTGGCAGGCTAGATCACTCGGCCTGGTTTTATGTTCCGAGTGATGAGCGAGACCCTAACATGCTACTCAAAAATGAATGTGGGGTTAGGATAGTGAGTTTGTCTTTCGTGTGCGTCATTTCCGCCGTCTATGCAGCCAACTCCGTTCTGTGAAAATTGGACATAACGTTAACGAACGTGACAAAAAGGTGAACAAAATTCGAAGTTCTGCAAGAATATCCCTTTCTTCTTTGGAGAGTTTGACCGTAGTTGGTCCTCGACTACAATCGCTTCTGGTATATATATATATATATATATATATATATATATATATATATATATATATATATATATATATATATATATATATATATATATATATATATATATATATATATATATATATATATATATATATATATAGTAGTAATCATCCATGACGCCGCCAAAAGTCAAAAAAGTTATAGAAGTTAGAAGCAATGAAATCAAATTTAAAAAAATTCATGGCCGCCCTGAAAAAGCAGGCAGTAGTCTTGGTCTCGCAATGTGAACTTAGCTTGACAAAGTGTTCTGGAGTGTCGAAAATGGCTTGATCTCGGTTTATAAGAAGTTGTGCTTTTGCGGGGGGGGCGGGGGGGCGGGGGGCAATAAAAAGAGACACTTCGACAGCTTTATCCGAATAAAAGGCTGCAAAACAGCAGGGCCAACGGAGATTTAAGTCGCCCAGGACTAGGATGACGATCTGTACTTTCAACGCACGGACGCTTGCATCGGAAGCTCACATCGAAGATCTGATGTTGCAAGCCAGGAAGATCAAGTACGACGTCATCGGACTGACCGAGACGAGGAGGCATCGCCCGCTACACGCCAGTAACGAGACTGAGATATTAACTGTTCCTCGAACATACGACAGCAGAGTGCCGTTCGCGGTTGGGCCGTCCTCTCAACACTCACTTGGCATGAGCATCGATTCGCTGACGAAAATCACGACCGAATCGACGTTTCCGATTGAGAAGATGGCGTTTGAAATCCGGCTATCGGAATAATCACTCTCATTACGCACCAATATTCAAGCTACGACGAAGATATCTCGAAAGCATTCTATATGAATTGCCCAGCAGTTTACAAGGAAGATCATACCCGTCTCAATGTCATCGTCGGTGAATATTCAAACGCTAAGAGTATCTAAGAATAACGCATGAAAAACCTTCACATCGAATCCACACGCGAGTGATATGAGCAGGTGAAAGGACTTGCCCGTTTATCATGTCGACCCCATACCATCCATGGTAACTCGCAGTTCCAGAAGCCCTACTCTCTACGCTGGACATGGGAGTCTCCTGGTGGACAATTCCATAACGAGATCGACCACATCATCTTCAATCGAAGGTTTTGCCTGACCGATGTCGCTGTTGTTCCCAAGTTCTACACAGGATCGACCACCGTCTCCTTCGCGCAGATTCCGCTTTTCGATGCGAGGAGAGAGCCGCAAAGTTCAAGAAGCGAAGCCCCAAGACCGTCATCAACTGGGATCACTTCACTTCTCTCGCTGGGCTCTGGGGATTCCGTCATCGACAACATCGACGAGGAATACGCAACGCGCTTTGCCACCTATTTCACGACTGCGCCAAGAAGTCAGAGGGTTCCAGATTACCAAGAAGCGTCTATCTCTGGAAACTCTCGAGCTGATTCGCCAACGTGGAGCCGCACGAGCCGCAGGCAATTACCAGCTGACGTCTGAGCTTGCGAAGCTATGCAGAGGAGCGATAAAGAAGACCTCAAGGAGAGAAGAGCAGCAGTACTACTGAATCTGCAGCAGCTCGAAGAGCATACGCAACGCCCGCCGCGACTTCGCCAACTGTAAAACCAAGATGACCGCCCTCCGACGTCCGGATGGAACAATCACCGCATCCAGAAGGGCAATGGAGAAGGTCATCCACGACTTCCCCTCTATCTCTTTGCAGTCGGTTCCACCGTCAACCATACCGCTTGCCGAGCACGCATGGATATGTCGTTCCTGCAGTTCTCCCTTCCGAAGTCCGACACGCCATCTCGTCGGTGAGGAATCGTACGGCACCCGGTCCCGACAGGATCAGACCCGAACATCTGAAGAATCTTCCGCCAGTTCTCGTCAAAACACCGGCCCGACTTCACGCGCTACCTGTCGAAATGCAAGGGAAACCTCGTGGAAACCAGCAAGACTGTGTTGCTGTACAAGAAGGGAGACCTGTACGACATTGGCAATTATCGCCAATCTGCCTGCTGTCTGTAGTCTACAAACTCTTCACACGAGTCATCCTGAACAAATTGGCAATCGCCTTAGACGAAGGACAGCCATGCGAGCAAGCAGGGTTTCGAAGAGGATTCAGCACGATCGATCACATTCACACGGTAACGAAGCTCATCGAAGTATCGCGAGAGTACAAGATGTCTCACCTTCATCGACTTGAAGAAAGCCTTCGACTCCGTCGAGACAGAAGCAGTTATCGAAGCCCTGGGCAATCAGAATTCCTACTCAGTACATCAGGATTCTTCGTGAGCTCTACAGCAACTTCACGACCAAGATCTCACCATTCTACAAGGAGATCATCATCGACGTGAAGAGAGGGGTCCGACAGGGCGACACCATCTCTCCCAAGCTCTTCAGCCCTCTGCGAAACTAATGCTCAACCTGGACATGAGAAGACAGGAGTGAAGATCGACGTCGAACACACCATCATCCCTTTGCTGACGACATCGTTTGATTAACACCTAAATATCGAGAAGACGCAACGAATGCTGCTGAAGTTCGACTGCGCGTATGGAAAAATCGGTCTACGGCTGAATCTAACGAAGACGATGTTCATGAGAAACGGATTGGTTTCTGATGCCCCATTCACGCTCAACGGAACGACCATCTCTGAATGCTCTAGCTATGTGTACCTAGGTCGTGAAATCAATATGATGAATGACTTAGCTCCAAAGCTGAGCAGAAGGAAGCGAGCGGCTTGGGGAGCCTTCAAGAACATCGAGGGAGTAGCGAAGAAGACGAAGAACACCAAGCTCCGTGCCCACCTCTTCGATTCCGCGGTCCTTCAACATACGCCTCAGAGACTTGGACTCTACGAAAGCAGGATGAGCATGCGGTCGGCTCAACGCGCCATCGAGAGACGAATGCTCGAGTTTCCCCGCTACACGCGGAAATGTGAGAGAGCAATCCGGAGCCCTCCCACTCCGCCGACGATCGAGATGATCAGAACCGGCTGCTTTTGCCAAGTTTCGAAATCAGTGGCCGGCACGTCATGCGTTTTGAGGACGACCGCCGGACCGACTGGATTCCACGGGATGTCAAGCGAACGCCTGGACGACCGCCTATGCGATGGTCAGACTTCTTCGTGAAAGCTCTGAACGAATGGTATGAAGTTCATCGTGTCCCTCGAGCTGAGAGTTCATTGGGCAACTCTTGCACGTTGCAGGGACGAATGGAGACGTTACTGGCGCCCGCTCGAGGAACTCGATGATCAACGGGAGCACAGGTGATACAGGTGAATGCTATTTCCAGATTGCTGCTGTCGACTACTTCGTTAAACTTGCTACATATTAGCCACTCCTTTCTGCTCTCCGCCGAGCGCATTTCCGGATTTGCCGAAGGGGTAATCTCGATCTTAGGCTATTCCGATATTCAAGAAAGAAGGTTCAGATGAAGTGGATATCTTCTTTCTTCGATAGCGAGCTGCAAAAACTGCACCAGCATATTTCGGAGCTCCTCACGAAGCCACATTGCCTTGCCGATTTGATTTACCTCAACGCTTGAAACCTTGATGGGAAATTCCCTCAAAAATTCTGCTGGTGTGCGACTGAAGGCAGATTTCACGGTAATTGGACCATTCCGCAGGACGTCCTTCGCTTCGAAAAATAGGAACAGTAGTGATCCTATACTGCTCGGTGGGTGCGCGGCCCCTAATCATCGACTTGGTGAGCCCACGAAAATATCCCTCCGTCGCAGTTTTTTCCACTTTCCGGAGATCTGCCGATAGTCGTCTGCCCCTGAAATTTCTGGTCCCCTGCTGTTAGTCGCCTTCACGGCCTCTCCGCCAGAGGTGCGAAGGAGTGGGCTTAGCATTTATTGAACCGCTTGGGCTGCTGGGTGTGCGAATTTGTCTCTGTATGTTTCCTCAAAATGTTCTTGATAACAATTAAATATGCTTTTTGTACTGTGTTTTCGTCGGCTATTTGAGTTTTTTCCTCGCGAATGGCCCTTGTGATTTGGGCTGATATGAAGCGCGTTTTGGTGATTATCGACCAGCATCGAAGAAATCATGCTGCCTTCTCTAGAATATTTCACATGATAGCCACATGACCAAAGGCCGACCCCCGCCCTCCATGCTATCTCTGGACAGTGTTTGCAACGGGTTGAGGAAGTTCATCCTTACATTTGCCGTATCCAGGGAGGACCTTGTTTACGACCAGTTTTGGTATCTTCGCGTGGAAGCTGTGTGTTTCATTCGAGAACATGTAAAGTGTTAATTCACACCGAGGAGGGAAAATGACTATATACCCAACCGCGCCTGGCTGAGCCGGCAACTAGTTATTATGTAGGTGCACCAACTAGTTATTATGCAGGCAGCAGATTTTTTTCATCATGAGTCGGCGGGAACTCTGGGTTGCATCCTATTGACAACTATGAAGCTTCTCCGCATTATTGTAAACTAAATACTACTCGTGGACATCACGTGAGTTGCGCCAGTCTGACGAAGGTCAAGTCAACCGATGTGTCCGCGGGAGACTGAACCTGCGTATCCTCGATGAAAAGCTTTTGTCATTTTATTCCAGAGACAGGAAGCGGGTCAATTTACACTCGAAGAAGAAGTGGGAGTGTGATAACTTTATTAGGCCGCTAATTAGGCTGGCCCACATCTTCGCACCAGCCCCCAGCCATGGGAGCCCTCGCCATAATGATGTGATCCCTGTTATTGAGGCCTCACCCAAGAGCAAGAACAACCAAGATCTGGAATAAAGTTTTATTAGCGTCAATTATCTAAACTCACTACTATGAGGTAGACATTGCACAACGTTTATACATTGAATTATGAAAAAATCAGCATACATACGTACAAATACAAAAACAAACACATTCGAATTACAAGAACAAGACTATGAAGTTGTGTCTGTAACATACCTGGCCATTTTTCTGCAGTAATATTCTACCTGATCGTCAGTCACTCCATTTCGATAAAGTTCATCAAACCTGAATCGAGAGGAGCTTAATTGTGTCTTCATCTACTTAATTATGCACCACTTGCATCTGAGAAGATCGAGGATGCCTACCTTTCCATTTCTTCGGCTATCTTGGCCCTTCTTTCTCGATCTTTTCTCTGCAGCAATCTTGCATCATTAGGATTCTGTGGCGTGAAAAGGTTGCAAGTATGGTTTTACCACTGTGGAAAAATGAAGGTCCAACCTCCTCCAGGCGTTCTATAAATCAGCACGTCGTTCTTTCCTCGTCTTGACTGACCGTATCTCGCCGATGATCGCTTGTCACCTGCTGCTGTGCGTGGCGCAGTAGTAGATGCGGTGACATCTAAGGTACCTGAATGAAACGAATCCGGCATTGCCGGATCGGAATGGCTCGCAGATGTGGTGTGTGCCTGCAAAGAAGGGAAGGGCGTAACAGAGGTTGCTACTGTGGGTGCAGCTTCGGTCGCAGCAGGAATCTGTGGTAGAGCTGGAAACTAAAGCGTCATACAGTGAAGGTTGTCGACCGCTTGCATTGCCGCGCTAGTAAGAATCTGGTAAAAAGAAGATATGTTAAAACGACCGTATGAATCTTGTGTAGCGATGTTGTCGATCGGCGAGCGCCATGCATATTGACGAAATCATGCACTTGTGGAGCTTTTGTGTGGGGGGGGTAATGGGGCGTTGGCGATGTTGACATAAAGTGCTGTACATAACGGACACCTCCTGCTATGGTCGAGAAAATCCGTATAGAGAAAGTCGCCGTAACCTGAAATCATGCTGAGAAACAAACACGGACAGGTCCTGTTTAATGCAGTTCTTTTGCTTAAATACTAGTTGCGATTGACCTCCAAAGTAGGTGGTGCAATGGCAATCAACGCGGCCAAGGTGTCTAATAATGTGCGAAAGGTCATCCGCTCTAAACTAATTTGCCTGTAGCAGAGTTCGGGAGTACTTCTGTAATCCAGTAGTATGTAGAATCTGACTTCTTTACACCTTAAAGACCGCTTTCCCATTCGAGCTCGTGTTTCAGAAGTTGTGAGTGTAATTTTAATTCTCCAAACTCTTTTATTTTACATTCCATTCATCGTTTTATATTGAATGAGCTGGAAAATGAATGAAGAGTCAGCCAGCCAGCTGCACCAATTAAGTGAGCGTCATCCCACAGCGAATCTCAACGTCTCCCCAACAGCAGGAGTGGAAGTGCTAAATGAGCTAGCTAAATGACGGCAGCCTAACTAAATGATTCCGATGAAGAAGAGATGGCTAGTAAACTCTTAGGAAGCAGGGCACATCACTGGTTGGGGATTTTAGTCGAGTCCGTACAGCCCTCCCTTTTTTTTCTGGAGTTGGTACGACCCCTTCCCCCTCCGGCCCTCTATCCCTCCCCATCGTATCGAGCCGTCCGTCCAGCGGGCGATGGGGGGGGTGCGGTAAACAGCACATGTGAAACAGAAAAGCCGCGAAAAATACGCCCCTCCTCCGATTCGTTTTTCCCCAACTTCCTGCCAATTTTTCCAATTTTTCCTTAATTCCCCCGAAAACCTCCTTACTTTTTCCCCAAAATTTTGCTGTTGACGGCGGGCGGGTAATAGAACCGCGATGAAACAAACAGGAAAGAATCACACAAAAGCCAGCCACCACTAAAAGAAGGCAAACAAAGTGAATATTGACCCACCCCCCCCCTATCCCTTCCAACAATGACCTCCCCTCCCCCGGCGGCCAAATACGCCCAACCCCCTATTGGGGATTTCCCAGCAGCGATGTGCTCTGTCAAGGGGAAAGGCGCATGGTAATTTTCCACTGCTTGGGGGGGACGGGGATTGGATATTCGACAAAACTCCGAAAGATGATCGGCATCACTCTTGAATCTGTCTATAAAGATTCCTTCCTACTTCACGATAACGCGCACTTACATGTGGTTAAGATGACGCGCCAATTTATAATGGTCTCGGCGAGGGAGCATCGCTGCCCTCTTCTTACTATCAGACTTCGCAGTTTCTGACGACTGCCACTTGCATGGGGTCATAATGCAACTGTTAGCTGTTTTTGTTGAATACTGCTGTTTTACGCCGGAGTACGCGTTACGAAAGTTATCACAAGAGTGCTGAGTTATGGGCAAAAGTCGTGCCCCAGGCGGGAGTCGAACCCGCACCTCACGCTTTCCGGTTACGGCATAAGCCGTTAAGCTGAGAGGGTAAAATAGGCCCTGGTGGCGTAACGGATAGCGCACTCGCCCGGAAAGCGTGAGGTGCGGGTTCGACTCCCGCCTGGGGCACGACTTTTGCCCATAACTCAGCATTCTTGTGATAACAAGCTGTTAGCTGCCAAGAATGCTGAGTTATGGGCAAAAGTCGTGCCCCAGGCGGGAGTCGAACCCGCACCTCACGCTTTCCGGGCGAGTGCGCTATCCGTTACGCCACCAGGGCCGCTTTTACCCTCTCAGCTTAACGGCTTTTATGCCGTAGCCTATCAGCACTCACACGTTTAACTTGGTGAGCCGGTAATCGTTAGATATCGGCAATGAACGGCGAGGCCGAAGGCTTCAAATCCTTGAAGTTTTATATTATGATAAGCTGCAACTGTTAGCGAAACAGGTGAATTCACATCCGATGTGGTATAGAACACGAGATAACGAGCTTCTTCTCATCTCTGCAGTCACAGTTTTAGAAGAGCAGGGAGACTGCCCAACGAATGGGCATAAGTAGCAATGGTGATTACCCTGTAGACTGGAGGTTTCTTTATAGAGAAGCGTAATCCAGACTGAAATTTTCGGTCTGAGGTCAGATACTCTTTCGCTGTTTTGCGCCTCGACAGCTCATTAGCTTTGAATTATTCCATTGATTAACGTTCTTTGTCGAAAAGCATCAAATTCTTGAAGTAGTGCCCATGTTTTAGAACTATTGGGAATTCCAATGGTGAGGTCGGATGGTGATCCATGGTTTATGGATCTAGCTCTCAAGAATCACACTACGCCGGAGCCGGTCTACCATGATATTCCGTGAGAAACTTTTTTTTCATATAAGAGCTGCGAAACTGATTGCGATTCTGCGCGACTCCAAACGAAGTCACAGAATAGATTGCTACGCTTTTTTTTCGCTTCTCGTCTTTTTTTGAATCTCTTGCTTTGTACACCGGCACACTTTCTTCCTCTGGAAACGATTCTCTAAAAAGAGGGGATGATGGCAGGAAATAGAGGTACCGTTTGCACAGCTTGCTCCGCACCATCTAGATCCACTAGGCTTTTCCTTCTATCACGTCACCATCGGCATTAATTAAAGAACCATTATTGTCTTCTCGGAACATCTTATACCTTATCTCAGAAGTGAGCCCTTCGTCCATTCCAATGCTAGTGCAGTTGATGGATTCCTGAACATTCAGCGCGAATTTCAAGTCATTTACTGGAGACATGTGATTTTCTATACAAGACTACAGCAGCAATTTGTGGTTTTAGTAGGACTGAAAAATTTACGAAAGACAACGAGAGACGATCATTAAAAGTGGTAGTTGACATAATAGGCAAATGATGAAGATAAACAGGCAAATGATGAAGATATAGCTCACAAAGTATGATTTTTACAGCATCAGGCTCGCTAGAAATGCTATTCGGAAAGCGGCGCCGAGTGCACCATTACCCTATGTTTAAAGGCAAATGGCAAGACAGTTTGGTACTCTGAACAGTTTGGAACTCTAAAACGTCTAAAATGCTAGCAGGTTGCTATATAATGGGGAAAATGGCGAGAAAACGAGGTGGAATGGTCGAGAACTCGTAAAAACTGTTCTGAATTAGGCAAACTGTTCTGAATTAGGCAATGCGAGCATCAGGTATGATCGTCCATTTGTATGCGGGCGGGCGCTGTGGGCGTACGCGTTGGTATGATGCACTCTGGTAGGCCCTTACAATGGCACCTTCTCTGTAGAGGCGCTATGCAGCGCCTGCTCAGAGGCGCGGAATCCCTTCCTGCCAGGCGTATTGACCCTAGTCGTTTTGGGGGATTTATCTGTCCAACTGTCTCGAAGCCAAGATTGTCTGAAAAGTGTTCAGAAAATTTCACTTTCATTCTGAAAAAAAAGTAGCAAGCGAATGCCCCAACACAAAATCATACATTGAGTGCTTTGAGGAGGAGGGAAAAACTCACCCATGCGCGTTGTGGCGCGAATTTTGACGTCATCGCGGCGGCAGGGCGAAGCGAAGGGCGATGGCCTGCGCCTCCGCCACTGTGCTCCGATCAGCAGCCGCTTTTATGTGGAAGGAAAAAGAGAGAAAAGAGGATTGAACAAATAGTGGATGCGTATAGGTGAGTT
>MU915688.1:16757-28836 GCA_036418165.1 Cooperia oncophora
AAAGTCGTTGCTCAATAGCGACAACAATCTTCATTAAACGGTCGTCGAAACGATCTACGCTCACAATCGTATCGCGAAATCGCTGAGACACGATCACGGCCACACCACTTGTAGTTTTCGGCCCGCCACAAAGAACGGCTTTGAAGCCGCGGCCTAACTCTTTCGACTTGCAGCCAGCCCATCTCGTCTCTTGCACGGCACAGAGGTCGATCTTTCTACGCTCTAGGGCTTCTGCTAACTCATACGAGCGTCCAGTCAGCGTCCCACATTCAGCGTCGCAATACGAGCCTTCAACACATTGCACGTCTTTCGGACTAGCCTGGTTGCCCCCGATGCCGTCCTTGCAACGAGGACCCTCGCATACTTTCCACACTCGCCGGGCCATACGAGTTATCTAATTCATAAGGCATAGTTGAACATGATGATGTGACATGGGGTGTTCGTAAGCCGGCCCGTCACGAAGGCCTGTCGCCTGCTTTCGAGTTCGTCCGTGTTCTGCTCAGCCCGCAAAAGCGAGCAGGTCCCGGTGGCACCACTTGGAGGAACGGACGTCACCACCAAAGGCAAACTTAACTGTATAGTAGGATATTTCATTGGCCCATAAGTAGTGGCGTTTTTTTTTCAAATATCGCGCTGGAGATAAACGTTTTGCAGAGGGTTTCGAATTGTTCTGCAGAGAATTCCTTGCTCCATAAGATAGAACTCTTAAATCCTTCGAAGATTCTGTTTGCACTAATATTTAAGCGCTCGAACTGGATTGTTAGGTCGACGAAAATTCGATATCCGGCAGTCTCTCTTTTTTTACCTCTGAAAAGCTAAGGCAGTGTTCATACTTCGCGACAGCAGCGGCGATCGCGGCGACCTCGGCGATCGCCGATCGTCGGTACATGGCAGAGCGCGCCCCAACGATATTACGTGCGCTCCGAAGGCTTTTGGGGTAAGCGACTCAATTTCATGCTTTTTTTTCCTTTAACTACAATTTCCTTAGGTACTGAAGCTTGGTTTGACTCAAGGAAAGGTGAACCCAGCTTAATTGCTTTTGTTTTCTATTTTCTTTCTTGATTCAGGATAGAAATGAGCAAAAGCGTGAGAGCTTCATTTAGGGTAGGTTTTTATTGTTTCTTTTTTCATTCGTCGAGCTTATACATGAGGTTATAAAGTTTTCACCTGTTGATGTTGCGTAAAATGATTAGTGTTTTGGTTCCTAGGTGAGTTTCTTGTTTCTTTTTTTTTCTTCGTTGTTTGAACTCGACTTGTAAGCTATGAATGTTTTGGAAGTTGGAACAGTTCAGACGATAGGAGCTTCCGAAGCTCTTGTGATAAATTTAAACAATAAAAACAACAAAAAACAGAAATGGAAGCTTCATATGGCGAAGGGGCTCCTGCCGCTTAGTGAATCCGCTTACAAATGCTTCACTCCGAATCAAAGATTTAAATTATGTATGAATAAAATCACCTTATTCACCACTCAACGGGGCGCGGGGGGGGAGATGTCATACCGGCAAGATGGAATAATTAGACCGTCGTGTAATGCTATTCGCTGTAATCCACAAGCATCACCCTACGCTGATGTTAGACGTTTGAAACTTGGTGGAGGGGTTCTACAAGCAGTCGAAGCAGTCGCTCCCAAAGAGGGCACACCATGCGATGCGGTTTCACGAAGGTTCCGAATTCTTAGCCCTCTTGCATCGCTTTGAACCAGCTTTAAAACTGTCATAGGAAGTTTCTTTCCTTGATAAGGTATCAAAAACTTCGAACTTCTAATTTGAGAGCCGAGATAAAGTGCAAAAAGTTGTTGTCAAAAATCACTTTTGTGTCGACCCGACACTCCATTTCAATAGAATAAAAATCGACAGAAATCAAGAAATAGTAGGAAGGCAAACTATCTCATAGAGCGGAAATTTAACTATGGAATAGCACAGAACATAGTGGAGACGACTTCCACTTCCCATATAAAAAGTTAAAAAAACGCCATTAGTTATGGGCCAACCTAATACTTGCTTCCACTTAACTAATCTTTGCGTAAGTGACGAGTGTGCTCGCGCTTCTTCGCTGACTGCTTCCCTTCTCACCAACAGGGGCGTGGGTGTATGATGTCTCTCTGGTAACTTCTCTTACATGATAATAGACCCACTGTCGCTAGAACGACAGCTATTTTCTTTTGCCGTCCCAATGCTTTCTCGCCTCACTACTCAGTTTCCCTTCCGCGCAATTGGCGTTTCTTCTATCCATTTTCGTACACTACCTAAGATAAGCAACAAATTGTGTGGAGTCATTCAACAAGTCTCCGACAGTCCTTCGTGATCCTTGAACAGGAATCACTAATCACATTCTCTTTCATGTTTGCACGAATTTTTAGTCATATGAGTTTTTTTTCCACTGCATAATCACTACTTACAGAGAATGCGATAGATGGAGTTCCTCGAACGTTCGCTTTTGCGTCGATTGCTCCTCTGATGAGCAGGTAATGTCTTTGGTATGGTAATTATTGGGTGTAGTTTAGGACACATGAAACGCGACATCGCTAACATTCATTGGATAGTTGACTTGACTTCATATTTCGGCGTCATCTTTTATTAATGACACTGCACCGCTTATTTTGCAGGTGCTATCTAGTACCTTACCTTACGGCCCGGTTAGTTCGGCGCCAAAGTGCTGTATCAAGTTCAGTGCTGTTTTGTGCTTGATACAGCGTCTGGTGTGCTATATTACAGTTGAAATTTCCGGTTCCGCATTAGGAAAACGCACTGCCTTGGAGCGGCTGAGTATAATTATTGTTGTATTTAAGCCGACCAAGATTGTTAACGTTTATTAGGCCAACGTTTCGGCTTCCTCGCCTTCGTCAGAGCCTGAAAGAGTCCGAAACAGTTGTGATTTGCTCTCCCAAACGCCTTAACAAAAACTGAAGACCCTTTTGAGAAACTGGTAAACAACCTAACGGTATCGATCGGTTAAGATGACTCGGCTTACCTTTGATCTCCGCCGCGGAGACGCGAGATCGACCACCCGGCTTGCAGTAATGCGATGAGTGAGAATCCCCCTCTATCCCTCGACCTCAACCTCGACCTCATGTAGATCAAAACTCAGATTAAGAGAGAGTCTGTCGTGGAGGAGGCTGCAGTATATTATCAGTTTTTGTCATTTTAGTAAAACCACTTTGACTGACGCGCACTACTGCGCGCATGGTCATACCTATGATACTGATCACATTTCCGTGCTGTCTGACCACTGGCACTTGGCTCAATTGACATATCATCTCAGAATTGTCCGATTTCGCGCCAGTCGGCAGCAATGTATATCATTATTTGTCTGGGTCTTTTTAACAAGAACGTTTGCCAATGTCTGCTGCTTATTTCACTTAGGAATAAAAAACATTCCCCACCATTCCGCTTCGCAAAATAGGACAGGTTAAGTGGTTGAAAGAATTTCGGTGGTAACATTGCGGAAATCTTAGTGAAAGATCTTTATAGCCTATCGCTTCCGCTGAGCGGTTTTCGCGTATCCGTCTGCGGATGGCTCTTATCAATACAATATGGCAAACATCTTAAGGCATTTACTTTTGGGTGAAGCCATAGAGTTTAGCCGTCGAATCAATTTCGACTATATCGCTAAGGAATAGAAACATCTTGGCTCACTAAGCCTTTTCCCATTGAATTGGGGGCTTCCTCTCCGACCCACCGTTCCCATCCTGCCTCCCATTGCGCTGCTTGCAGTCAACGTCATACCGTCGCTGCGACGCACATTATGAAGTTGGAGACCATCCTTTTCCAGAGTCCAGTGTCATCTTATCATCTGTTATCAGTTCCTGCCACCCACCAGTAATGTTCTTATCCTGTCCCCCATCTTACTTTTTGGAAAACATCCGATGTTCAGTTTCTGTGACGCGAGTCATGTATTTGGTGTCTCTCCTCCTGAGACGCTACGGCATCTTATCAGCTGTTATCACTTCCTGCCACTGAGCTACAATATTTCCATCCTGCCCCCTACCTTGCTTTTAGACCCAACGTCCTACCGTCGCTGCGACGCACGTCATGAAGTTGGTGACCCTCCCCTCCAAAGATCCGCTACGGTATCTTATCAGCTGTTATGAATTCCTGCATCCCAATGTTCCCATCCTGTCCTCTATCCTGTCTCTTGGAACCAGCGTTCTACAGTTGCTGTGGCCCGCGCTATGAACCCGGTGACCCTGCTCATCTAGGACCCTTACGGTATCTTATCAGCTCTTATCACTTCCTGCAACCTAGCAATAGTGTTCCTGCCCAACCAACTACATCACTTGTCAGTTTGAGTGCTCTGTCGCTGTTCCGAAGGAAGTTTTGGATTTTCGGTCAAACACACATACAGACACACACCCCACACACATATAGACCCAACAGACAAACTTCGCCGAGCTCTCCTCCTTCTCTTTAGCCGGCTTCGCCGAGCTGGCCTGGCTTCGCCAGGCTCGCTGTAATCTTAACGGAACGTTTTCAATAGCGGGCTGCCCATACGGCGAAGTAGTGATCGAATCGTAGCAGATGCAAAGCTTGGGTCGTGCACTACTTAGCACAGGCTTCTTCTTCTATCTGCAGCAGGGGTTTGGTCCGCGCCATTACGCCATACAATACATACCCTCGTAGATATACAATGTGTCATCGGCAGCTGACAGGCAGTCCGAATCGCTCCAGTAAAAGAGGCAATTACAGGACTTGGCCAGAAGCCAAAGAGCTGCCACCGGCCGCGCCTGCCGTCGCGTACGGTGTTAGCAATAGAACGTGGAGGGCGGTGTAGCAAAGGAATCTGCGAGACTTCCCCCACGGCCCGCGTACTCCTGAGTTTTTGGGCGGGGGGACACCGAACACATCGACAGCTGGGGGGGCTGATAGTCTCATATCACCTATGTGTTTGGCGTACCATAATTGTCTTTAAAGACAGCTCCGCGATAAAAAGTATCAAGTGAATAGATTGCTGAATCATTGTGAAACCATGTACTGATAAGTAATTCCTTCAGTGAAGGAAAAAAGAATACGAAGTGTTTCTCAAAGGACACCATGAAACAACAAATGCGCCCTGACAGTCACACCTCCCTGCGGTCTCTGTGCAAGCCCTGGCTCACAAATCACTTTGTCACATCTCCCAGTAGTGGATATCATCGAATGCGAAGAAAAGAAAACAAAAAACAACAGAAACATGGAGGAATAACTCTTGAAAAGGAAAGGAAACATTTAAAAAGCCGGCGTTCGAACCTAGGGTTACGGTAGCGAGCATGTGTTTTAGTGTAACTATCTTGTAATATTGACGGTGGCGTCGAGCTTTTGCACCACAGAAATTGCATCATTCGTGATTTTTACGCGTTTTACCTTACGAGATGGTTGCTGTTGACTGTACGTGCTCCCAATGAATAAAATGTGATGAAAGGAAGATGCAGAATCTACGCAGGCACGAGCGCGTTAAGGCAAAAAGTAATGCCAGTTCTCAATTAAATGACGTGCCGTGCCCAAAGAAGGAATAATTGAGGCGGCTTCTCCGGTCAGAGGCAACTAGCTAGTGGAGGCGGTTCCAACTGAGCAGTGCGCGCGTGCGGTCAATCTAGTATCTTCCGCTTGGGGGCTGAATCAACCTGGCCCAATTGAAGGTACGACCCAATGTCACTAACTGATGCGCTGGGGCTGTCTTTAAATTCAGCTGTGATGCGATCAGTCCGGTGCAGGAGCCCGCCGCAATTGCTTACCGTATTCCCAGGTCTCATGCAGGAGTGATTTTTTATTTCACTGCTTTTGTTTTTCTTTCTTCTAGTACTGGATGGGATTTACTACTAGAAATGGGAAGAAGCTATTTGTAAGCTAGAGATTGCACCGGAGCGGCAGTATGTCGATATGCCAACAACTTTGGAGATCTCGCACAACGAAACCGTGTTACTGCTCTGGAGTGGTTTCGCTCAGGGTGTTCTCAAAGTTTTTTTTTTGTTCCCTTCTTCACTTTGGGGTCACTCATCAGCTACTGATTCATAATTGATACCTCATTACCCGTGCCCACAATACTTGATTGCGGTAATTGTCAACAAAAGAGAACGCAATTCAAATCACACTTCACTTGAAGTCAGCAAAGATGTTGCCTGGCGGAACCTACAAAAATTCGATTGTTAGGCGTAAAAGGTTTATAGGCTCACCAACCTTCGTAGGGGTCGCCACTGTCCCCTTCCCTGAAAACAATGTAATGACCATGTTATTTAGGCTCTGGCGAAGCACTGGGCCTATTGCCGTCAAAGTACCGTTTCCCAGACTGTGGTACCACAGCAATTTCCGATGTCGACTGGAGATTTTTGCGTCGTAGCTGGCTGTGAAGATATGGCGATCATAAGTACTGCTCCAGGAAACGGCATGTATTCTTACATTATGAACTAAATTTCTAGAATTCGGGTAAAGAAGGTCGCGTCAAGGATGTGTAGTTGCGCTTCAGTATCAACTAATTTCTGTACAGAGTGCAGTCGCTGATCGTTCGCTATGGGCGTGGCGTTCCTAGTATACTTATTTCTAGGGGCCTTGACACTCCGAACATTGGGCCTCACTCCGAAAACCATTCGCTATAAAGAGTGATCCAGAAGCTCATACTGACTCTCCTCTACTCGTATTGACTCTCCTCGCAGCTTGATCCAATTCTGTCATGTGGATTTTGCGAAAAGAAAATCATGAAAACATTGAGATGTGCGATTGATCTGATAATTCTCGATTTTCTTGGCTATTCTCGTAGTCTCTGCTGTGCTAAGTTACATTTGTCCCTTGCGAGCAATACAAGAATGCTTCAGATTAGTTGTTTGTAAAGCAAAATGGACACTTTTCAAAACCAGAAGGATACTCTTCCAACAAAACGGACTGTGTTTCAACAACCCGGACACTTCAAATCAAAGTGGAACCTTTGCTTCACATTGGACATTGCCTAACTAGACCAAGGTACTGCTAGGTATTGTTGCAGGCTCCGCCCCACCACCCCCCCCCCCCCCCCACCTCGCTCACTTCTCAGCACGGTCATGGTTTCCCAAAACTGGTGTCATAAATCCTGCTCATGCTCTTTTTTTGCACTTTCGCTATTTCGCGCATACACACTACCTGGAAAGGGTGGATCGCGAATTTTGAAGTTTTACTACTTTCGCAAAACAAATGTGCTCACAGACACGCATTCACATGCTGACACACTGACCTCCGCCCCATCTGCTTTTGCGTCTTTTCGCTCAAACTTGATGTTTTTCACGAAGTTCGCCTTTTAGGCTTCAACAGCTCCGCTTGCCATCAAAAATTCCGCCCACTCTTTAAATGGATCCCAACTGGCAAGCTAGGGCCTCCCTTAGTAGGCCGGAGTCTCTCCCGCCCGGAAGAAAAACCAGGCACACTTCGTTTTGAGTTAAAGGAGGACCCCCTCCCTGTCAGTTAAGACTACAACCTGCGATTGGGACTATCCATCAAAGTGAGCGTAGCCACTTGCTGCGGCTTAAAAAGGCGAAAGTCGTGATAAAGTGTGGAATTTCGCAAGTTGGCGAGCCTAATGTGCTAGTGTCTAAATGCGCGTTTATGAGTACACTCCGGAATTTTGTTCGAAGGTGGACGGAGTCGTGCCTTTCTCAATATATACCGATCCTTTCTATTAATGTGTGTTTGCAAAATAGCAAGACTGTAAAAAAGGCTCTCATGCAGAATCTATGGAGCGTTCTTAAATCGTGGATACGCTGGAAAACGGGCAAGGTGCTGGGGCGGGGCTTGTGGCAAAACCCAGTGTGCCCTAATTAGTCAACTGTCCGATGAAAGTAATGTGCCCGATTATGTTTGAAAAGAGTCCGATTTGGTTAAAAAGTGTCCAACTCGGCATGGTTTGAAAAATGTCCGATTTGGTTTGAAAGGTGTCCGTTTTGAAATTCCTATGGCGTATCTTTTCTGTACAAATCAAGTCTATGAGGTCTTACATCCGCAGTCATGGCCTTTCTTACTTACGGTATTTTCAGCCCCAAAATTGTAAAAGCACAGGCTTGGTGCACGAGGTTACCGGCTAGTTGTAGTGGTGCGTTATATTAAGGAACATTCTTCCATACGGATGATTGCTTTCCCTTCTTGAGGTTCCCACCTTGAGCACCTTGCTTAGGACTCTACCTGTAAGGAATTTTGGGAACAGGGGTGGACATCTGGATGCTGGCGTGAATACGAGGCCCGACAGTAGCGCAATGATGCCGCAACTCGGACGGGAAACACCCGTCTATCGTGCCTTGCCGATATTCAAAGTAAAAACAGTGATAAAACTGTTCTTCCTATGTTGCGCGATTATCACTCCACACTTCTCATTTCGCTTGCTTCCACGGTCGCGGACGGTGAGTGCTGTTTTCTGTTCTGGTATTCACCATACTCTCTTCGCTTCTGTAGACAAGAGTGAAGATTCTCAGTCTTCACAAGACCTTCTTCACTATGTACTTCGCTTCCACTTCCATATGTGGCTTGAGACTGCGCTTGTTCGACTCATTGCTTCTCATCTCACAATCAGCAACGTCAGAAATGTTGGCGCGACCCTTTCCAACTGCTCCCGATATGAGAGAGAAAATGAGTGGACAAGAGAGATCCAAGAGTCCGTGTGAATAAGTGTTACCTTAATCACAATTGTCATTAAAGTGAGTTGTCCCATTAGAGCACGTGTGGTGCAGACCCGCCGCAAGGCCCGCCGAGTATGGAAATATGCGAAGGTCTCCGATGCAGAGGCACCATCGCGCCCACAAAGCCACGAACGTAACCACCGCATGGAAGGTCCGTATTGCATTGTAAAAAGTAGGGACGCTGACGGGACACTCCTGTTAGTTGGCGGAGGCACTGGAACATGGAAGGATAGATCTCTGTGCGGTGCAGGAGACAAGATGTCCAGTTGTAAATCGAGAGGTATTGGTCGCGGCTTCAAACCATTTCTCTGTCGCGAGCCGAAGACTGGCAACGCTGTGGCCATGACCGTCTATTGACATTCACGGGACACGATAGCTTGCATAGAGCATTCAACGACTGTTTGATGAAGATTGCTCTAGCCGTCAAACAACGGCTGCACCATTCTTTTCTGCGTATGCCCCACAAATAGGATGATCAGAGGTCGAGTTCTGGTCTCTGCTGGAGGAAAAGATAGCTGCGATACCGTCAGAAGACGCTGTCATTGTCGCTGGCGGCCTTACTAGCACGTAGGCACGGCGAAAGTCGGTTACATTGTCATGGTGGTTTCGTGGAACACGTAAAGTCAGAACACGTAGTTTCAACGACGAATGCATCATGGAATACGCAGAAGCCCCCATGAACACGAATTCCGTAAGGGCGATCCCATCTGGTCACCATCTACAGCGATGTGCCAGAAACCGAATTATTTTTCCCTCGTCAGGCATCGCAATCAGGGGTTTATCACAGACGGGAAGGCCGTGTCATTTGAACAGTCGCCACGCAGCATCGCGGCTGGTTTGTACATTCAGCATTACCACGCCGCTCCGATGTGTTTCCGAGAGAATTGAATAGTGGCATTTGGAGGAGAAGGAGCACCTGTGACCCCTCGTATTCGGCTACCAACCTTCACAGCTGTTGACGAAATCTGGAAAAATGCTGCCAAGCAAAAGTTCACTCCGCTCTTTCTGAAGTAGGAGTTGACAAACAGGCATTTTGTGGGCAATGTCATAAATGTTTGCGAGGAGAACAGGCGTCATAGCTTGCTTCTCGGAGGAAAAACCTGTTGACAACTAACGAAGAGACCAGGAAGCCGATAGCGCGGCAAGAAGGCTGTATCTGCTGGGAAAGCCGGTAACTTCGAAGACGTCAGCAAGAAGCTGAAGGGGTGCGATGACGAACTGCACATCTACCAAGTTGCCAAAGTGTGTCACCGCCAGACCGAGGATCTAGAGGAAGTTCTTTGGCATCAACTATTGGGTTGGCTCATAAATAATGGCATTTTCTTTCACGGAAACTCGCGCTGAAGTTGAAAAGTTCTGCCGATGGGTTTTATACTGCTTTGCAGAAAATTTTTTGTTCTGAACGGTTGTCCTCCAAGTTTTCTTGAAGCTTGTGTGTTCCACTGATATCTGATCTCAAACTAGAGTGTCAGGGTCGACGAAACTGAGCATTTTCGACAGCCTCTCTTTTTTATTTATAATTGAAAAAGCTAGAGCAGCACATGCCTAGTTGTCAAGCATGTGGTCAAAGGGATGTGTCTCTCAAAATCCATACAACGGTTTATTCGATGGTTTCAATGTCAACCTCACAACACCAGACAAGCATCGAACCTAATGCCATACTGATTGCACCTAAGAGCTTGCTGAATCACCTTATTCATGGGAGTATCGATAGTGAAGCATCACGCGCTCGCAGATTGATGCTACACGTTCGAAATTAGTGGTAGGCTCTGTCCCCCAACGCAATGCACATTTACAAGGTTTGAACTCCTATCTGTTGGTCGCTTGAACGAGATTCAAGCTGTCAGGAGAAGCCTTTCCTTGGTCATATATATGCAATTTTTGAACTTCTTTTGCAATTTGAGAGCTGAGATGGAGTGCAAAAAGCTGTCAAAACTCACCTCCGAGTCGACACTCCATTTCGAAGAAATAAAAATCGACAGAGTTGGGGATGCATAACACTATCGTATAGAACAAAAAAATATCTTATCGATCGGCTTAGAACATATTTCAAAGTGTCTCCACTTTTCATATAAAACATTATAAAAGAAAAAAAAAAACGCGCCATTATGTTCCAAGCGAGTACAAGAGGACGCGCCGAATCCAGGACACACCAAATAGAAGTTAATCAGAATTGATGTGCCCTTGCTTCATTGGTGTTTAATCGTTGGGCTGTAGTATCACCAGAAACTGGCGAAAGCTGCTTCTCTTCGTTTCAATTGGTGGGTGTATCTATATGACAACGTTTCGGGCATAAGCCCTTCGTCAGGTCACTCGATCTTAAATCAACAGCATATACCCTCACAATGTTACAGCACTAATACAGTGAAAAAAGCAACAACCCACACTAGGTAGAAGAGGGAAGGAGAATATGGGGGCTCCGTCAGGCCTCACTACGTAGCAGTAGGATAGAAATAAAAGTGGAAGGATTGGGATCATTTATAAGGGTGCGGACAAGGGTGATCTAGCATTCGTCACGTATGTCTCCATTGTGCACGTCTTATACTGATAACAAACTCATTGCCACTTTCATCTCCTCCTTGCTGTTGATTGGTGGTCCTTGTTGCTTTATTTCCAGTGCCTCCCTGATCTTTCTTTCAACTGGATCTACCACATTTCTGTGTACGATGGAGATTCGAAGTTCCGGCGGTCTTTCTTGTGCGTGCCTTAGTGTGCGGTGTCTCGAGAATGGGTTCTCGGGTATACGATCCGCAAAGCTCTTAGATGTTCCTCCATTCTCTTGTAAAGTGGCCTCGATGTTTCTCCTATGTAAAACTCGTGACATGAGAGGCACACCACCTTGTACACCACACACTTTTCGCGCCTGACACATCCTTACTGTTCTCCACAACTGATCACAGGTTTTCGTTAGCTCTTTCACATCGACTCTCGTATGGTCGCGAAGATGTTAAAAGTCGTCGTAAGTTAAGAGGTGGTCGGAATACCAGGCTTATAGGGAGCCGTGATCGTCTTACGACGCGATTAACATCAATAGCGAACGAGTCGCTGATGAAAGGTAACACGAGTGGAGTGCCATAAGGTGATCTGAAAGGCCTCCAGCATCGGAGCTGCCGTTTTGTTTTTGCCGCAAGATATTCTTGCAGCGTTCTGTCTCCATTTGTTCGTGATTCGTGGAGGTCAGATCGTGTGACGTCGTAACCATGTGGTGTACTACATTCACTTTCATGTAAAGAGGATGGCAACTTCTTGCGTGAATGAGGATGTTCTGGGATGCCAACTTCTTATACCACATGGTGTTGATCTGACCGTCCGAGATCTTCACTTTGGTATTCAGAAATGGGAGAAAACCGTCTGGGGGAGGTCGCTCGGCTGTCAACTTTATTGATTGACACATCCCGTTCAGCCTTCCAAATGTCCGTCGTAGTGCAGTCCCTGATTTTCCGACAATAAAAATGTCGTCGATGTAGCCCG
>MU915690.1:0-13997 GCA_036418165.1 Cooperia oncophora
CTGCGGCATCACCTATTAGGGAGCAGAGCGGGTCTGAGAAGGGATAACAAAAACAGCAAACGAAAAACTCAAAAGGCCAAATTTGGCCCGATTCTCCGCGACCACGACATCTCATGTGGATGAGGTACAATGGCAAGAACATTTCTTAACAAAGGCCCATAGAAAGCTCATCCAAAACAGTGATTGGGACCAGACCACGTCGTTTCTTGGAGAATCTCCAGCCCGGTATTTGGTCGCTGGCTGGGGAGAGGGGATCGTATTTGCCTTCGAGAGCAATTTATGGCGCTGGAAAGAAATTTTCCCGTGTTGTTGACTTTTCCCGTTCTGCCGCGGTTTTCCCGTTTTGCCGCAATTTTCCCGCTTCATACGTGATAAATGTATAGCCCGCTCCCCCTCCCCCTCTCTTCCCGCTCGACAGCAAAATTCCGGGGAAAAACCAGAGGATTTTATGGAAACTCAAAAGTTGGAAAAGTGGGAGGAAGTTGAGAAGATGTAGGGAAGTTCTGGGTAGGATGGGGAAGGAGTGGGGGAGTTAAAATTTCCCGAAGATTTTCCCCGGCGTCAGGATGTGCCCCGATTGGGACAGATTATTCCCCATTAACTATTCCAGGACGTTCAAAATCATTACCTGTACGTGGTGTGAGCATATTATCATGTAACAGGTGCAGCTGTCTCTCTTAGTTGGAGCATAAAAATTGTAATAAAATGCACCTGCTCGCACAAACGAGCTTTCAAGCATGTTTTACTATAGAAAACCCCTCCCAAGTAGAGAACTCAATTTCATTTCGTATCCAAACTAATGCTATTTCAGCGAGAAGTGACCGACGATGCACTCCTGGAAAGCCTTTGCCTCTTCATGTATTTACATAATCGAATTTGAAGACGGACAGCCAGCCACTGCACAGGCACGGGGACTCGGACGAGAAAAAAACTACTCGACGTCCCTCGAGACGAGTCTTCTGATGTTAATGGGGTCCATACTAAAAAACCCTAGAGCCACAATTGGCGCAGCAGGGCAAAATGCTCAAAAGCCGTAAAGTGCAGCGCTGAGAAGATATCAGCCAAATTCAATAATCCAACTTTTATTCAGCGTATTATAGGGAAGTGCAGAGTGAGGCGATAGGCTCAAGCTTTAACCTAATAGAAATCGCTCAAGTTCATCAAAACACGAAATGTCAAAGCTGATGACACAATTCCCCGCAAATGTGGATATTTAGCCCAGAAAACGCCAGGGAAGCCTCCTTTGTTGGCAACATGGCAGACTTAAGACTCACAGAGGCTTTCTCACTGGGCCATACAACAGCATTCCCGCCGATTCCTCTAACTGAGATGCTTGTGGCGCACTTCGGCGAGGAGAGGGGGGGGGGCGCATTTTGCTAATTCGCCTGCTTCACAGTTTACAAGTCTAAATCTGGTTGAAATCTGCAACTTTGTGAAGCTGCAGCACGGTAAAACATGTCAAGTCTTGTAAGCTCACGAAATGCTCTCTAGATGGATCGACACGTCGATGGAATGCAGCAAAAGTGCTAAATGCTCCCCCCTCCGTCGCCGAACTGCCCCTGCTTGACCAATGTGCCTAATTTCTAACAGTGAGATGATAAGCTGGAAAATGGGTTGACCCCTGAGGAAAGATTTAAAATGAAAATTCATCGCCTAGGTTGTTGTCATCTCTCTAATTTGCCACTTACCGTTCCCGACCCTTTCGAACACCTCACAAATAGAGCTAGTTAGAGTTAATTTCCAAGTGCTTGAGACCGCGACAGTTAATTTGCCTCATACAAAGGCGCTTCTTGGAAGTTCCCATTTTTGCCCAGAAACCCTAGACCCTCTTAGGATGTCCATCAAGTGTTTTGGATGTTGCCATCAAATACGCTTGGGACTAGCATCTGGATCATGAATGACCGCCAAACACCACTTTAGCGTCGTTAGCTAAGCGTTAAGCTGATAGAATTAGCTTACATCGTCGACTAATTTCACCCCGATCGGCTGGTCCTCGGGTTGGGAGGACCGGCTAAGGCGAGAAAGCTATGATGACCTCGAGACTGGTAAACTGACGCTTTCCATTGTATACATACGCATTCAAATCGAACGTCGTTCACATATGGCAAGCGAGCGCCAAATGAACAAAAAAGGACAGAATGTGGGAAAAACTCACTGTTAGATTGAGCAGGCAACTCTTCTGCGCTGACCAGCGTCCACACGAAGGTGGAGATCACCAGAAGAATCGGCAGTTTCTTCATATTGGTATTAAACCAAGCTGCTCATTTACGAATATTATCGAATTAGTAGCTGTTGAAGAGAAGTTCTGAAAGCGACAGCATCAACGGCGATGACGGCCAGAACCGAACGGGCGAGGGGCGGCGTCGAGGGCGGGGCACAGGCGTACCCGCTTCGGGCCGCGCGTACCACGTCCTCGACGGGGAGCCCACTCAACGAGGTGATAGGTGCTCTTCCGCGGAATCATATGAATACGTGAAAATGTTTCTCTTAAGTGCATAACAACTGGAGGATGAAGTATGAGAAGGACTTCTGAGCATTGAGGAAGTAAGGATTGTACGTGTTTCTACAACATTTAGAAGAAAAAAAATTTCAAAAGGGTGCTACTCCAGTAAGGAGGTGTGTTGGTGCAAGAGCGACTGTCAGCCAAGTGGGTGAGTTTTCTACCTACGCTCAGAGAGAAAAGGAACTTCAAAAAGGGGGACCTACTGTTTAGTGGGCAGTGGGTTTTACGGTAATTACGGTGATCCCAGTTAAGCACGAGATGACCTCTAAACAGCCCACCTTGTCGGAACTGTACCTGCAGAAGACCAGCATCACAACCAGGGCACGTCGTGCGTTGGGGAATCCCCAGCGAGGGGAGGGGGCGTATTTGATCAGTGGAGAAAGAGGGTCTTATCTGGCCCAAGAACCTTCTTCGCACCTCTTCCCTCCGCTTCGACAGCAAATTTTCGAGGAAAGACTGGAAACTTTTTGGAAGGCTGAAATGGTAAGAAGTGGGAGGTTAGGTGGAAGCGGGAATCAGAAGGGAAGCCTTGTGGTGGGGGGGTCTGGAGGTCGTATTTCCCAAAACTTTTCACCAGCGGCAGGGAGTGCTCTGATTACAGCAGGGAAAGGGGTCTAATCTATGGACCCAACATTTTCAAACGAAGAACATCAAGGATGAGCAGGAGCATCACGTGGCTACACAGAATATTGCGAAATTTCATGAGTGTCATCAACCCGACATTCTCTCGCTTAGAGGGTCCAGAGGTACTTTCTCATCGCATCTACTGGTCGGTTACGGGGCTGTTGTCAACCAGACGTGCTCTCGCTGCGAGGGTCCAGGGTTATTTTCACGAGGCATCTACCAGTCCAGTAGTTGAAGGGAGAAGGTAAAGGAGGAGGGATCAGAGAAGGAAGGAAGGAGGAAGAAAAAGGAAAGAGAGGAGAGGCTTCCCGGTCGACAAGTGCCCTGAGACGCTACTGGTCGAGCATTCAGAGGGAGAAGAAAAAGGAAGAGGGAAGGGAGAGGGAATGGAGGAAAAGAAGGAGGGAGGAAGAAAAAATGAAGGAGGAAGGTCTCACGGTTGACAGACCCTGAAACGGAGGGACATGGGCAAAGCAATCAAGATAGATAATGTTGTGCAGTTACGGTACCCTGGCCATGGCTTAAATGATAACATCACAAATAGAAGTCTTCAGAGCTCTGCCCCAAAAAGGTATAGAAATGCAGAAAGATTCGGTACGAGGACTAAATTGCGTCCCGCACGGAAAACAAATACGGTCGATTGCAGCGGTGCATCTGCAGCCGAGTGGCGACAGCTAACGAATTTGTATGCGGGAGGAGAATGATTGTTAGTCGGCTCACTGCGTCCTTCAGTACCAACTCGCCTTTACGAACAGCATCTTTTCGCCCTCTTGAGGATCAGTCGTCGGGGAATGGAAAGAAATTTTGAAGGAAATAAGCCCAATTATTTCAAAATGTAACATTTTGGCCGTTTCGCAGAAATTCTGGATACGAGGGGAGGCTGTGAGGTGTTTTTTTCTACTTTAAAGGGTACCCATTCAGAATTGCAAAATAGGCGCTCTATTGACAAGTGCCAAAAAGCAAAGTAAGTTAGGAGTGTTCAGTGAAGTGAATGGACACCTAAAGGGCAAGTTGGTTGAGGTAATTTGCAAATCGACATAATGGTCGGCTTGGCAGACTGCTCAGTAGTGGCCAGCAGGCCGCCAACGGCTTTGAATAATTCCGTGGTGAAGGTGAAATGGCGTGATGCAATGCTACTCAATCGACAACATGTTCAGCACGAATCCCTATAAATACAAGCGGGCTAGTGCCACGAAGGGTGGTGTGTTCGAGCCAAGTGGGGTCCCATGGGGATCTGAGCATGCAAAAAAGTCCACTCCGTTCAATTAGTGGAGCAGTTTACGAGTGGGGAAAGAATTCCACGGGTAAATCTCTAAAAAGTATACCTCTCCCCGCGGCCCGACTAAATTACGGTATTTCATTAGTATAGTGGGCATATTAACACTCGTGTCCAAATTACTCATGTGAACAAAGAATGTCTCCTACGGCCATCTAGTACTATCTGGAGAGAAATGTCGGCGGCTCGTTCGGCATCACAGAAAGGGGCATTTTTGCAATTATTCACCGAAGTTGATCGTTGGGTAAACTATGCTGAACTAACTTTCTGATATCTGGTGAGACTTATGTTGTAACGGCGCTTGTGAGGTCTGTGAGATTGGGGCGGGTAAGCCCTTGGTGGCAGAAGAATGGCACAGGTTTTCGCCACCTAAGGAGGCCTGTAGCCAAGGTCATAAGCTAGAAGTACGGGCGATTCGATGCCTCGCTAAGCGCAACGACGTCCGAACGATGCGCCCAATAACATTCGAGCTTAATGTTAACCATCCTTGGTCAAGGGTAGCTATAGGAAGAAAGAGGTCGACGTTATCCTTAACGAATTTACAGCGATTCCGTGAGAGCGTGGTGCAGCGGGAAAGTCGGAAACTTTGTGGCCACCAGCAACTCTTTTTTTCGGGGAACCGGTAACTACTTGTTAGGAATGGGAAGGCTCAGGAAATTACATGATCGCTAAGTAGGGGCAAAATGATTCAAATCATCGTTTATTCCACTTTTTTTATGTCGACGAAAGGCTTCTTGCTGCCGAAAGAAAATATAAATGGGCTGAGAACTGTTGGGAACAGTTGGCCGGCCACGGATAGAACTCTACTGCGGAGCCCTACACCTTACGTTTCTGGGTCAGCTGATTTGCGTAGGGCAATTATCTGAGTATGACTGTAGAACTTCGCACGGCTTGGACTAGAAGGCGGCATTCTTGCTGCTTACCATCGATCATTGCCGACGCCTCCTATGAATTTTGTAAATTACTGTAAAGTTATGCAGTAGCAACAGCTTCGCATACACTTGACAAGAGTCTACAGGTATCATCATGCTGTGACGTGTAAATTAACAGGATCTAGCAGAATGAGCTAGCGAAAGCACGAAATGCCCCTCCCAAGCCGAGCATGCCAAAAACTTCTATATAAACTACGGCTGGTCCCGTCAGTTAAAGTATATACCACGTACACCTCAAAACGTAGCAGGATTTTTAAGCAAAGACAAATGCATGGCGCACCCCGAGAACACATTTAACCATGAGACCATAAAACTGAACTAATCCTTTCGTTCTTAACAGACTACTCAGATTTTTTTCTCTGCACTTTTGCTTGTCGTACTCAATTTAAGGCCCACTATACCTTGGATAATCGTTTTACAGCTGTGACGACGCCGCGGCCAGAGGCAGATGAGGTCGTAAATTTAAGCCTCAGCAAATTATCTGACTGAAAATCGGTGGTAAATCGAGACTACGAAGAAATATTGTGACGCCTATTACGTCTATATCATGATATACAAGCAATAAAAGATCTTTGGGAACAGCTAGGACACGCTAAATTGGATATCAAAGAGTCATTCACTATTGAAACATTCTGCTGAATCTTTAGGACCAAAACAGCCGCCCTTGAATAGCTAAAGTCGTTTCCGATTCGGAGTCGTTTCCGCCGCTCTGGGGCAATTCGACTTGTCATCGGCATTTGGCCGTTGAGAGAATAAGCGTATGATTAAATTTCCGGACCAGTTAATCAATTCATATCGAATTCATTCGAGCGTACGGACATTGCAACACTTTCTTATGAGTAGGCTAGCCCTATGGAATCGCTTTTATAACTAGTAATCAGCTGATAGATAAGGATGATGTTGTTAGAAGCCAAATGGGGGACCTGGAAAACCTGGGGATAGGAAAGACCCTACATATGTAGCTCCAGATGTAATTGCATTTACTTACTCGTGATTGATATCGCAATTCTTGGGAGTAGACAGCTTGGGAGCTTATCGCTAGCTTTGCCTTTTTGTAATTTATCCCTTGAGGAAAAGGGACAGCAACGCAGAAGGTAAATTGTTAGGAAAGAAAAGCGAAATTTCCAACCACTATTCGAAAGGAGTAATTAAGGTTCCCTAATTATTACATTGGAGAATTCCGCTAAATAAAAATTGTAGAAGAAAAAATCGAAAACGAAACCATCAAATTCCAGGTTTAAGTGTTCCTAGGAAGTACCCAGCTTGTTAACAGGAGGGACACCTAGCAAGACAGAGCACAAGGTGGTTGTGATCTAGCCTCCAGAAGTTTGAAGTGTCAACTTGCCTGGAGTCATACCACTTGGAAGCGGTCATGTCTTTGACAGGTCATCATTGATGACACCTGCTCGTGTAACCATAACGATTTCAGGCGTGAAGAGCAAGGGAGTGTCTAGGGAAGTAGGTGTAAATGAGAAATGGTGTTCCCCCGGAAGGCTATTCCACCCCGATTAGGGAGTGGGCTAGAAGCTGCCATCTTCCCCAACGGTTTCCAGCGGAAATCCCTCGTAGAGATGGATTCACCACAGGAAAGCTCCTTGGTCGATTATCCCGACACCAAGCTGAATTCCAAGAATAGCTGGGAGCTGAGAGTGGAAGAGAAGAATATTCCAAGCAAAGAGGAGAACCCAGCGCTGAACGAAGTGGGGATACCTGTGCGGGGGATCTGAGGCTGAGTCCTGGATAGACGAGTAGATAGAAGACGGTAGCAGAATTCACTGTTAAAATTCTAAAAGTAATTGGGAGAAATCCCAGCAGGGAAGTACATATTTGCTCTGGGTAGAGGAAAGGGTTAGGGGATACGTACTGCCATTGAAAAAAAATGTTCTTGATTGTTGACTTCTCGCTAGTTCCCCTATTTACTTGACTACATATCACCCAATCTCTTCATCCTGCAACAGAAATTTGGTGATAAAGCGAACGGAGTAAATTACTGAAAAAAAAGCTTAGGAAAAAAGCAAGCGTGCTGGGGAGATGGTGGAAAATTGTAGGTAGGAATTGGAACATGGACGGTGAGGAGTCGTACTAGAGGAGGGCATCATAAATTACAAAACTTTTCCCGAAGACACGAACTGCCCCACTCCCGAAGGAATTTACAAGACTCGCGTCCCAGTTGAGTTGTGAAAACTTGGTCTAGTCCCGCATAAAAGGCAGCTCAGTGATACTTCGAATGGTATAGATGGGGTCCGATAGGCTCGGATGAGGACCAGCAAGAGTGTGGGTGAGCAAACCAGCAGAATCCCTTAGTAGGGGCCTCGAGGTGTCGTCTCCAAATGCTTGAGGGGTAGCTGCCATTATGATAAGAGCTTTTCCTTCACTCTCAACTCCTTTATGTCGCTCCTGTCTCGAACTGTTACGGAGTGGTTCTTGTTGTCCCCCAAGGTTGAAATCGTAGTTAAAGTTTCATGAGGTTTTCGTCACAATATGCCTCGCGAAGATTAATCTTGTCCGAAAGGAACGGGTGAACGGGAAAGGCTCTTGTTCTGCAAAAGCTGTCGTCGCCGGCTGAATGACAAAGCGACAACGTCAAATGTCGACAGCTCAGCGACCGAACTCCATTGAAGTTCCCGGACATCTACCGTGAGGATCATTCCCAGAGGACATCAGCCGATTGTGTTACTACTACGAAGACATGTTCTTGTGATTGTTGAGATGGAGAAAATATTCCATCCCATTTCTCTGGGATAAAACGATCAATATGGATCATTTTTTGCTGTGCTCCGTCAAGGAACGCTTATCTTCATAACATCAATCATCATTCAGTACCTCTTCAAATGCCGTCGTAGCCTTGATTGATTGATACAGGGTATGATGAGGTGTAAAATGGAGAAAAATTGGGTAGAAGGAAATTCACTGGCGAAGCGCAAAATTGAAAAATCGTCAGCGGTAGAAAAACCAGCTATGATTGATGCGCCCCAATGGACGCCCCATGGGTACCACAGAGTTTCGTAAGTTCGGGCTCAATACAATAGATGGATATATAAGCGTTGCATTTTCTATGAAGACGCTCTGGAAGAAGAATAGAGCTTGATGAGTGACAACCAAAAACACTGAGCTCAGTGTGGGTCGAAAAAGCTCAGTCGGCCGTAAGACTGGTATGTTTTCTCGTGGAATATTGCCGCCAACATAGTTGGGGGAGGGACCACTCGACTGCGCCTGTGTGCCTCTGTATTCCTTCCCCAAAAAAGCTTAGGATCAGACCATAGACGATCAGTGTCGCCTAGGTGGCCCCGCAGAGAGACATAATCTTGACAAAGCCGGCGCCTTGACAAAGGAAGAGATACGGAGGTGCTGGCGAGTGATCATCCCTCCAACCCAACTATAGCGCCGGAGATTCTAATTGATATACAATGCGACAATGCCATATGGTACCTGACCGAGTCACAAATCTATGAATCACTTATGAATTGGCATGAATGGACGATCCAGATCCGATGAGCAAAAGCGCAAGGGCTAAAAGAAGCCCCATCGGACAGAAAAAAAGAACACTTTTGACCACTTGCACTAAGGGAACGTCGTACCTAGAGTATTACCACCAAGGGGTCGTATGCGGTTGCTGGGAGGAGGCAGTCCTCTGGTACAATCCTATCCTCCCCGTCCTCTCCTTATCACCATGCTAGTCGTATTTGCCTTCGAGAAAAATGTTCTCGGATGTTGATTTTTCTCTGTTTTCCCTGTCAAGAGCCGCTGTATACGCTCCCCCCACTCCCCTCCTGCTGGCGCACCCATCAACGCACCCCAGCCCGCTCGACGGCAGCTTTTTGGTGAGAAATAGGAGGCAATTATGAAGAAAGCTCTGAAAAGTGATGGTAAGTTGGGAAAATTTAGGAAGATGGTAGGTAGCATGGTGATAAGGGGGACGGGTTTACCAGAGGAGAATGCTTCCAGGAGGTCGTATTCGGCAAAAAATTTTCCCGACTGCAAGGCAGGCCCTGCTTGCATTAGTTAGTTCAATTAGATTTTTGCCCCTCTGTAAAGGTTGACTGCATGGGATACGCCCAAGAATATAGCAGAGGATCAGGGCAGGCAATAGGTGAAGGGCATTCAAGGTAGTCGTTGTGCAAAACTGGGATTGCCAAAATGAGATACCGCCTTCTTGCACGAAGAAGATGATTTGCCACCCCGACCACCTCCCTCCTTCTCTCCGGGGCTGGGACAGGAATCCTCATCTCCATAACGGCAGACTCAAATTCGCCAAGGAGCGCTTCACAACTCGCCTTCTCCTGCAAGGCAGACCAACGCCAATTGGGATTTGTCTCCTCCCACTCAATTCCACCAGGGACAATCCGGAAGAAACATTCAAGAACACCTGCGATTTTGAGCAGAAATTTTGGAAATGTAAAACGCCATACGCTACGCTGTACGGGCGCCATGTAAAAAGTAGAAGAGAAGAATGCAACCATCAAAATACCATAAGGCTAGGGAAATGCCAGAATTGGAATCAATGATTCATTAAAGTGACGTTAGCTCAAGCAAACAAATGTGTCGCCAATATTGGCGGAATTCATGAAACGAGAATGTATGAAGGGTATATGGAAGCCAAGACGACGCCCGAGTCAAGAGGACGAGGGGCGGCGGCAAACGTATCCGGAGGCGACAGCTTTGATTTAGCGCTAATTGAGCTTCCCGTTCCCAGGGATAACCAACATCAACACACTTCGACTCTCCCACTCACACACACCTTACTCTGTAATCATATATCCACCGGTTACGATCATTCTCACCGATAGCTGAGGGGCTGAGTTATACGATGTCCTGTGAGCTACGCTTGTTGAGGTGATAAGATCTTATCTGGGTAGGTAACTACAACACAACCATACCTTATAGCACCCTATACCACCTTATCTACCCTTCAAATCTTCCCTGCTAACCCAACCTCAGAGCGCCGTCAGTCAGATCTTCAGGGCTCTCGAGAAACACATCGGATGAGCGTTTTCCAGTGCCAAAGTAGTACTTCGACCAGGATGCACTTAATGTAAAATTATAAAGGTCTGCAGATTCCGAATCGGGGATATCTGTGAGAACGTGAAGCGTTCTGATGGTAGCTTCTACCAAGAAACTCATTAAAAGGATGTGCATCACCATTCAATCACCACCCCTCCCCCGAAGCCGGTCGCCCAGAGGCCTACCTAGGCTACACAAGTGCATTATATCCGAAAGTAGACTAACGTGAGTACGTCCTCACGAAGTGGGGCAGAACTGCCACCCTTTCGCTAATAAAAACGTCGGCTCAGCATGGTCGCTCGCAGCGCCCAGCGAACAGTTACTAAGACTTGACACAAACTCGACTTACACACCCCGCATTCGAAAATTCACATCAGCTCTTGAATCACAAACTGCGGGCGGGCAGTTCAGCGCCTACGTAGGGCACTAAAGGGCCCCTTCAGGCGAAGTTCTGTGACATAGCGCACCTTCAAGACCTCGTAAGTTGTTACAGTGCGCGGCTCCACCTCCACCTTACCTCTTCTGTAGTCCTTGACAGCAACTTCGCAGGCATCCCTTCCGGACAATCAGCCTGCTTTTCAACAATAGACTAACAGCAACGAACGGCTTAGCGATGTGCACCAACAATGCCCCTTCCAAGCCGCACATCGCCTTTCTGGCCTTCTTTCTCCAGGAACCGGGAATCTCGCAACCGAGCCACGCACTGGTGACCTAGCACCGTTTAAGGTGGCACCTTCTACCGAAAATCTCATGTAGATCTGTCCTCCAGTAACGGAGCCACGGAAAAGTTTGTCAGTAAGAAACGCCCGCTCTCACACATCGCGTACTGTCCATCCAAGCGGGGAAGAGTGGGGTTAATATAGCGAGAAGGTAAGATTATGAGATAATTTTGCTATACAGTTGTTGCATAATAAATATCAAATCCCTCTTCAACAATCCTGATGAACTCCTCCCGCCTCGTGGTTGCTGAAATGAACCTTCGCTTCGTATGGATAAATTACTGATGATGAATGAGCCCTGGACGCCGTGAGAAAAAACGTCAGGGCTCACGCTCACTCAAAACTTGAAAAAAATCTTAGACCAAGCCAAGTCGCGCGCACTTTTTGATAGCTTTATTCTAAGTTTCAAGCACCTGCACATGCAAGAGTCCAATTGACTCAAATGCAAAGTACTCCTAAAAAGCTAACTCTAAATATAAGGAGTTGAGTGAATTTAATTCGTCATGGCAGGGACAGAATGTTTCAGATAGCGGCAGCAATACAGGCACTATTGAGGAGGGGGCAGGGGCTGCGGACGGGTGAGGCTGCCATATATGAAGAAGTCCAGTTTTTTTTGATTATATTTCTCAGATTGAGTCTACTACTAGTAATTTTCCCAAAGGCATCCACGAAAAAATTCGGATTGAGTTGTAGGCGGGAGCCGCGTCCCGCGAGATCTGCCAAAACGAGGCAAATCGCTTGATAATTGGCCGCCAACCTTGCCACTACACTATCTCCGCCTAAGTAAGATATTGGATTATTATGATATTGTATTCTTAGCTTTGACCCTAATACCGGTGTACGAGAATATTAGATTAGCCGCTTAACAACAGATGGAAATGGCTTTACTGAGAAATTCCCCCCCCCCTTTTTTTTGCCCAGGGTTTTTTTTTTTTCGCGAGCGACTCGTAACTGTCAGTTTCTGAAGCGCAGAAAGGGGCGTAATTGCGAAGGCGGTCACGGCTAAGAAGGTTCATATGGAAGACGAGCAGTGACGCTTGTATAAGAGAGAAGGGTTGGCACCGGAAGAAGCAGCATTCGCCGGAAAGCCTTTTTGCCCCGTGATAGGGAATGAGGCAGTGCACGCGCAAAGGATGAGAGGAGAAGAGCGGGGACGACCCCATTTCAGTAACGCAAAAAACTGTAGATTATGGAATCTTCTAAGGGCCAAAGGAGCCTAAAGAAGAGAAAAAAACCATGAGTATTCCCCATAACATCGAAAAATAATATTATATCAGAACAACTTCTGACTGAAGATTGACTCAATTCTGGTGAGCCGATCCGCTCACAGGCATGGTCTCCAAGGAACACAAGGCCTTATCCAGGAACATGTGAACAATAATAAAGCTGGATATGCGAGAATCCCCTCTAACTATTCCTTGTGTGAACACTCAAAATATCTCCAATGGAGCACGGATGTGGAAAAAAGTGTACAGAGGCCCTTAATGGTGTGGGCAGGCGAAATAAAGTTAACAACACTTGCAGTAGGGACGGCGGCGGAGACAAAATTTCATTACCCGCGGAAACAATTCACGGACGAGTTGCCGCCGTCGCTGCGGAGCCAAAAAGTGAATTTAGCTGCTGTACAGATTTGATGAGGTCTCGTTACGAGTCAAAGCATCATTGACCTCCGTTGCAGCCGAGCAGGCTTAGGATTTGCAAACGCTGCAAGCACTACGGTCGCTTAGTTGGAAGAAGTAAAAATTTGCTGAAGGGAAGGCCATAATAGGTTCTAGAAGTCCTTCGATATTCATAGCAGCCTTCCACTTGCTTTTCATTTCTTCATAGAGATCGCTGCCATGAATCACAAAGCGTTAAGAATATCGACGACGATAGCTCTATGGCTCTATTAAATTGAATAATTTATGAGAGTTCCATCTCCATCTCGCAGGCTCACCCTCAAGTGGCAGCGTTCCTCGGGAATAAATCGCTTCACTGCTGCAGCTAAAGACCTGTTAATGAAGTCATCTATGAGTCGTATAGCCGAGTATTCCAGTTTAGAAACTAGTACTCTTAGGAGATGAGAAATGGGGCCGAAAATTTGAACATTAGAGGGAGTTCATGAGCGCTACTTAGAGTTAGCGCATTCAGTGATTTTTCGAAGCCAAACAGCAGAAAACTGAAAACATCGCGAAGTTCGGGATTGAAACACGCAACTCTTTTTAGGACCACCATTAAAAGACTCATGCAATCAGTTAATATTTCACGATAGCACTAGAATCACTTTGTGGAATGGCAAACTTTGTAGAAAAAAAAATTTCCTTATGGATGATTTCTTTAGGTTGCTAAGTCATCACTCGGGGCTCAAGTACCGATTTGACCAAGTGGATTGCGCCCCTGCAAGTATGGGAAAGCTGTTGTCCATTCCAGCCGGGATGATGTTGGTGATCCGCGAAGAACCTCTATAGAATCCAATGAACTAAAGATAACGTTCATGGTACTGACCAGTCCTATATAAGCAGGATGCGCCACGTTTTCTACCACCATTCTAAATTCTAGTGGAGCTTGGAATGCGATCTGGCCTATACAAGGCCTATTTGAGAGAGCCAATCGATTTGCAATGAAGAATATCGATGATTTAATTACTTGGTTCTTATCATACCAACGACATATTGTGATTTTATTTGAAGAACTTGTAGAGTTCTATTTGAAAAGAGTAGTCAAGGTGCTGCTTTACTCGCGCCTTTAGATGGAAAGAGGAACCGAACGATTCGCCTTATCCTCCCTTCGTGCTCGTCATTTCGGAGGGAGGGAAAAGGAGAGATTTGAACGATCGACTTTGCGACAGATTTATCAAGAAATTAGTTAGCAGTCTTGAAGAAAATTATAGCTTTTTGTCGAATATGTACATATTTGAAGCGGACATGGTGTAGTTGCAAATGGCCCACTTATCACGCGCACGA
>MU915690.1:14097-29768 GCA_036418165.1 Cooperia oncophora
GATCCCCTCTCCCCAGCCAGCGACCAAATACCGGGCTGGAGATTCTCCAAGAAACGACGTGGTCTGGTCCTCAATCACTGTTTTGGATGAGCTTTCTATGGGCCTTTGTTACAGAAGTAAGAATTGTTCTTGCCATTGTACCTTATCTTCTGGAGTCCACATGAGATGTCGTGGTCGCGGAGAATCGGGCCAAATTTGGCCTTTTGAGTTTTTCGTTTGCTGTTTTTGTTATCCCTTCTCAGACCCGCTCTGCTCCCTAATGGGTGATGTCGCAGTTCCACTACTTCTAGTAGCTATTAAAATGTGTATTCTCTATCTCCCAGCTCCTAAGGATTTTGTGGGAAGAGGGTCAGAGGGAATTCTCCCTAACAATGGCGTTCCCTGCTTCTTACTGACTAATTTTTGAAAAGGTTCTTCTCTAACAAAACCCATAAAATTTCGATTCCTGGTCGTAGTACTGCCCAAAATCGCTAATTATGCGTGATTTGTCCTCGCTGAGTGGGTCACATTGTTTTGTGAGCGTTTTATAGTCGCATGGCCATTGTCTCTGTGGAACTACCTGTGATCATTCATTCTGCCTATTCTTCCTACCTGTTTATAGCCACCATTGAATTACAAGGATGCTCTCTCAGTCACGGCTCATTTTCACTCTTATGAGGTTCATTAGGTAGGAAATGGTCGCCATTAAACCACCTCCGACGAAGGAGTCAACCATCATTAAATTCCTCCTTTTCTTTGTTAGCCCAGGTTCCGTCGGAGTCGTGAAGTCGCCGCAGTCTCCTTCAAAATCCTACACAATGGACTCCTTGGTTGGGTTGGAACCTTGGTGGGTAGTAGTTAGATAAGGGTCAATTAGGAGTCTTGCACGCTTATCGCTTCAGCCCTGGTGTCCAATGACGCCTATTTGGTCCGTGGTGCGTTTACCTAATCTACTGATTAGAGCAGGATTACTGGCAGGCGAAGACGAAGAACGATCGTTGCGCAATCGAGGGTCATCTAAACGTTGCCAAGACATTTACCCAGGCCACAGTCTGACTTCTGGAGGTGTTATCTGCACTTCAAAGCGTTTATCAAGTGCTAAGTTCCATAAGGTACTTATGGTAAGCACTTCCGATGTGGGGCATCCTGGCATTTGCGTTTTTCTCACTCGTTTGAGGATTATGTGCTTAGCAAAGCAGCAGATGCATCCCCAGACTTGACCTGCTGTTGATGTGACCGGAAACTCTGCTAGGGACAGTAAGAGTAGGAGTATGTACTTGTCGTTGTTAAAACTTCCTTAAGATCCTTGACAAAAAGCGAAGAATGCCCACTTTTCCTCTTCAGAATTTGAGAAGAGACTTGTGTCATGACTAGTGGGAATCTTAGTAAATCTTAATTTAGAATTCACAAATTCCTCTCTTCTTAGTCAGCCATTTGAACATCAAAATGTCCTGATTCGTAGGAACGCCGCTTATCAAAGCCGTCCACGGGGGCATTTCATCAGTTTCCGAAACCGTGGGCGTCCACCGATAACAGGGTATGGCATCGTTGGATGGAGGCGCGTTTGTGGTGGTAAGGGAAGGGGGGGGGTCTTATTTTGGAAAATCCTGCCTGAATTTGCCTTGATTTTCTACTTTTTCATGCTACGTTCACTAGCGTATCCGCTAATGTGCGCAAACATCGGAGGCCCGCTATTGAATTACCCGTACAGCTAATGATTTCTGGATGAGCTCATTTGTCAAATCAGTAGTTACGGCAGATTGATTGGTGTCCATCTCCCCAGCCGATCGCAACGGTCAAGTCCGGATCTTGGGGGATAAACTGAAAAGTTTCGCGGAAATCTGGAAATAGGTGGGTATTGAGTTGGGAAAACCTAGAAGGTGGTTAGGGGGGGTCGTATCGACAACGCAGTTCCATACATCACGATGCTGTCCCCTGAGTAAGCATAATAATAGGTTGTTAGGTTGCCTTTGTAATTTACTGTCTGCTCTTTTGTAAGTTGCTCATCACGCCTTTTCGCCATTCCAACTATTCATCAGTCTCCCGTCTTGGGTTCCCAAATCGAAAAAGTTCCTTGGTTAGGGGTTCGGAGTGCGAGCTGGTCAGCAACCGGGAGTTGTTTGAGAGCAACGGCGCGAAAGGAAAACGCCAAAGTGTCCCTTTGATCCTCCCTTGTCGTGACTATCTCTAGGATAGGACGGGTTTCATTTGGGAGAGGAGTGAGAAAAGTTGTAATCACTGGGATCAAGAGAATTGTGTGGTGCACCCGAGAAGGCAAAAATCAACAATGGAGGAAGGTCCAACCGGGCATGACCATCCCCCTTCCCCCACCCCCATACGAGTTCCCTAATGAAGATGGACATTGACTGGGGTTTTCGATAGAAAGAATGCATGGAGTGGAGTGTTCCCTGCGACCATGAACTTCCGATGTTGCAATTGTTTATGAAGGAAGTGTCGGCTTCTCTTGACGTCATTGATGGTCTCTAAATCGTCATCGCTTGGGATGCGGTATATCTTTGTTGTGTGATCTAATATGAGCTGTTTGACGGGCACCCGATGGATTTACGATCGTCAAGTGTCAAATGGCAGCAGCGTGGTCATCGCGTATAAGCAGAGCGCGCCAGTTACGTTACGTAGTGAGGTCTCTGTGAGATTGTGATCAGCGACCGGCCAGAAGAGATCCCGAGAGCCGCCGATTCGTCAGATAACGTCCCCTTCCCCTCACGATAACTGTCACGGTAGTATTACGCCTCCTGGCTAGAGTACAGCCCCTGATTATGCTAATACAAGGACTACACTGCCGCTTGGATCTTTTCCAGAGGCGGGTTCTTGTGGCCTTTTAGCTAGTTATTCTGGGTATAAGAAAAGCCTGAAGAAGAGTTGTAAGTAATGAGCAGCTCCTAACTAAGATTTCTTGGCTGAGATGTTTGCGCATTTGTCCTTTGTCGGTAAAGGACTAAATAGTGAGTGAAGGTGGTCCGTGGGGGTTCGCCTTCAGCAAATGTTTCCCCAATTAGCGCTCATGGAAAGGATAGGAAAAGGCGCACTCGTGTCGGTTGATTTCAAAGTCCCTGCAATTAGATGGCGATTGTCGGTGCTCAGTTTGACTAGGCATCATTCATAATGAGCCAACGCTTAGCGCGGATCCACCCTGTGCCATATACCCATCAGTCATGATCCAATCCGCGCGAGGGCACATCCCGATCGTTGCCCGTTGAGGGTGATAGTTTTGTTGCTCGTTTACAATGAAATATGGGTGTAATCAGCGCCAATTCCCACTCGACCTAAAAGATTGCACCACTATTGCTGGTTCCCCCCCCCAACCCTCCCCAGCGCTCGCTTTCAGTTGGGATGCGGTTTTTTTCTGGCCCACCCTCACGGTTATTAAGCCATCAAAGCAGTGAGTGCTTACCTCTTCCGGGTAATTAGTCACCGCATGGGGCCAAGTTTGTGCTGAGCGGCAGCATCAAAACGATCGTGGCAGCATGTTTGGCCGGCGGATTATCCGCTTTCGGGACTACTCGTGCTCACTTGAAGGTGCCACGAGCGAGCATATGGTGATCTGAAGATCTATGCCGACACGGATAAGCTGTTGCAAACATGGCCAGAACATCTTGCTCTTCCTGTACCTGAGTGGCTGCTTCCTCTGTCTGCAGCAGAACGATTGATTGGGATCGGGGGAAACCTGTTGTGCAGGGAGATCGGGTTGAATTACAATACCTGCAAGGTTTTTGTTGCGTAATCTGATATCAAGTGCACTTATTGTATACCGCAAAGCATGCTAGAAAGTTGCGCAGTAGGCTTCACTTCCGTCGATGTCACCGCTTCAAATGTGTACCCTGGCCTGACTTTGTTTGTTTCCCTTTATGTCCCCCCTGACTAAGACTCTGCACACGCAGCGAAGGGCGACATTGCGGGTATCCGCAGGCATTGTTATGCAAATGCCTATGAAATTCGAGGTGGTCAAGGTGGAATGAGGACGAGCTTCGACTACGATTCGGATGTCATTGAACCGAGTAGGCTATGTAACCCTCAAAGGCAAAAGGCACGATAATTCAGTCTAAAATAAACTCGGTCTAAAATGGTAGCAGATGTGCTATATAACGGGAAACTGGTGAAAAAGCGAAGTGAAACGGTCAGAACCTGCAAAAAGCCTTTGTTCTACACGGCTCAGAAAGCAATTTCTGGACGAGTTTCCCATTGGCATCGTGCCAATGAAGCTACGGTAGATACGGCTGCACATATGTAATCATATAACCATGCAGACCTAAATGCCCGCTTCATACCAACCCCTTCGTTTCATACTTTACTTTGCAAGTAAGGCGATACGAACCGCAGCATCGCTCGGACATTTATTGGCCGGCGGGCGCGGTGGAGCGTCCTGGCGGATATGTTGCAGCTTGATAGGGCGCTGTCTGCAACCATTGCAACCACGATTACTTTCACTCTGCAAGACAACGGCTTACAAGCGGAATTGCGTGTGTACATAGCGTTGCCTGGAGCGTCGTAGGGTGATTTCCTGTGCTCTTGCCGGGAATTGGTTGCACGTCGAATCCTGCTGATTGGGCCTGCCGACGTCCGAAAAACTCGTCCAAGGCGCCGGCCCCACTGCTGGGGGGGGGTTCGAAGTGTTTCCAAAGTTTTCTTTTTCGCTTCCTTCTCTAATAGGGAGCTACTTATGGGCTATTCGCCTTTAAGGGACCAGCCCCGTTGAAATGAAACTGTACACCACTATTTGTCTGAAGCAGCCACTTCTAGAGCCTATTCATACCATCGTAAAATGTTATGCTCTTCGCATTGCCCATTGCGTAGCATTACGTGTGCACGCAACGGAAGAAGATACGACGGATGAACGTTTGCCTGCCGTTTGTGCAAATAGAAACACTTGGTCAACAAGCCGCTCGCTCGGCTGCCTCCTATATGAAATGAGGCCAGCAGCACAATGGAAGGAGGTAGTGCAATAAAGATGGGAGAATCGGAATTTCAAAAGCCGCAGTCTTGGGTTGCCCGACTTGTAATCGCGAAAATTGAGGGGTCTAGGGTTTTTGGAGGTTGTCTCAGCGGTTTCCCGAGCAATGCACTCAAGGGTAAAGTACACTGCGGTGAGAATCTTTTTAGATTTGTCACGAATGACGCACTCTTTGAATCACTTAAGCTCTGAGAAGTGGGGGGAAAACCGAAAACGTCCACTCGCTGGACATATCGGCTGCTCCAGCTGTTCATTTTCCTTTCTGAAATGAAAGATGGACCAGACAGGGGATTTCAAGAAGATGTAGGCCGCGTCGTATGCAGTTGTGTGCAGTTCAATCGTTTGTCGATTAAGTTGTAACCGGTAGCCCCTTTTACCGGCTACATTTTCCGAAGGCGCACGACCTGCAAAATGGGATGGAAATCGCCCTGCATAGGTACGGTAACGGGTACAATTCCTTTGCACTTTTTCGTGCAGATCAGCCAGAATTTTCGTCCTTCCCTTATCGCTGGCTTTGCGCTAGGCATTCTGGGGGAGGGGGGGGGGGGTTAAGGGTGAAGTGATTGTTAGCAGCATCAAATGGCAGCTTTCAGCCAGTCAATGAAAACCAGTGTGACTTTAAATCAAAGTCGTGTTCATGGCTCAACTAATGAACGATGGGCAGGTTCCCATTCACAGTTTGCGCCATTTTCACCATGTGAAGTGCTTGGCAAGAACGCCAGGAACATCTCTGTTGAGGCTGTCTACACCCCCTCGGGCGAAAGACGCCCACTGCAAGTGCTGCATGGGAACTAGCGGGTTCACTCGTAAGTGTTGCCACGCTGCTTATACAGTGCCTGGGAGGAGAAGAACTTAAGTATTTTCCATAGCATTTTTGGCATAGTTCAACGACGAGGGGGCATTTTTACTCTCGCTTCTTCCCATCGGGTGACTTGACAACCGGAACTAGTTTAGCAGCGAAAGTGCAAATGCCCCCCCCCACGTAGCCGAACTGCTCCCATTTTTCTCTTATGATAAGTCCCTTCCAAGCCCATATTCGAACCCCATTGCCCATGACTTCCTACCTTGGAGTGTGCCTTTGAGTAAAACACTTTTGTTTCAGGTTCCATCGTAGTATGCGAAGGTGGCACAGCCGAATTGGTCTGTCCTCGTGGAATGGTCATCTCGATAGCCCTGGCCAACTATGGCCGATACTCGGCTCGTGTTTGCTACGATAACGAGGAACTGGACGATGTGGTGCCGATGACTCAGTGCCATAACCCAAGGACCATGCCAACCCTCAGAAAAAGGTGAGTGTTTTCCCTTTCACTCTCGAAATTCTCCTTTTCCTGGGATCGATTTTCATCGGTGTTGTAAGCACAAGGTGTCAGGAGGCCGTGAATATTTCATTGGTGAGCCATCACAAAGCGGCTCATTCGCTTTGCTTGCAGCACACCGATTGTGCATAATGAAGCTGAAGAGCGCATTTGGAGAGCACCCTATTGAAGGGGGTAACTTTATGTTGTAGGCGCCGCAAAAGGTCCTTTTATGGCCGTGGACGCACTTAGATATAAGCCGCCGTTTATGGCCATATAATGGTCGGCAACGAAGCGATGATTCGACGGAAAACTATTTCAGTCGTATTGCCAGCGATTAGTCGTCTCCTGCGTTATCAATTAGTCACGGACTTCAATGGGGGGTGGGGGTCAAGCTTCATTCGAGCTGGTGGAAGAGATCGTAGTATTTGGGGGGAGGGTAGGGGAGGGGCTGGGTTTTGCTCTCCCTGACAGTTTTCTATTTCGTCTCCCTAGCATTAGTCTCCGGTCCACTTTTTGCGACTTTTCATGATGCTGTGACGGGTTTTCCCATCAACTGGCCTATCAACCTGGGCCTGACGCAGGTACCGGCACCATTTTTGCAGTTTTTCCGAGACACAGGGTTGCCTTGGCGGGGACCGAACTCGTGGCTCAGGTGGAGTTATGAGCCTACACTTCTAACCACTCGGCTATCCCTGCCTTTTGCTTTCTCTGATGTGCAGTGTAGAGCGATGACTTTATAGCGGCCAAATGGCGGGAACCTTGAGATCGCTGGGATTAGGGATTTGCTCCGATGGCGATGTCCCACCAATATTCTCCCTCCACCCGACCACTAAAGGGATTGCCTCACATCCACATAGTAATGTGGTAGGTAGTGCTTTGGTCGTCTCCAAGGTAGCATTTATGGGCAGAGTGCTCTTTTCCTGCCAAATGGCTTTATTTCTGCGGTGAATAGTGTTCACCTGATACGGCGCCAGTTGTATACGATTCACTTCATCAAGTGGGTTTTCCACATGGCCGACTGCGGAGTTTTCTGGTCAAGGCAACGCGCTTTTTTGGCTCACCACTCTATTATGGTCAACTGGTCGCAAAAGGATTTGGTTTGCGTGGTTTTCGGTTGCCCAGAGAGAGAAAAACGAATGAGAACGTCGTCTTATGTAAATGACGCCGCTCTGGGCTAATCTATTCGAAGGAGCCTCTTTTCGCGCATCAAACCCCTCAACATCAAAGGTATCGTTGAGTATGCAGATGGTAGCAGCCGCTGGTTGCTCTTATCCCTTGAGTTGTGGGCGCTCACCCCAATGGTCCCAAGAGATCTCTCACCTGGGTCATAAGTGAAAAGCCGCTGGTAGCACTAAGGCGGCTACAATTTCCGATTTCCTTTTCTTGAATGTCATTATTTGGGCGTGAGCAGTTGCTAGCTGCAGCGGCTATGGCATACGGTAGTCGTGGATAAAAATATCGGCGATGGATGGATTCAATCTAATTCCGGGGTTGATTTGAAGGTTACACAAGGTCACGCACAATGTGCCTATGAGTGCAAGAAGTTATTGGTTTGGTCGCAAACATGACATTTGATGTGCCGGGGAATTTGTTTTATGGCAGCGGAGCAGACTGGGTGATTATGTCGCGCTACTGGGCGATCTTTGGATAATTGTTCTGAACAAGTGTTTTTCAGTCACTTTCTTGTTTTGGGAAATAGGTGTCTGCAGAATGGCAACAGAACATAGCAGAAATAAATACATTTAAATTTTGGGCGCTGCCGGGCAAAAAAAAGGCCTTTGCTCTTTTGCTAAATTCTTTTGTTGGTTCAGGTCAACTAACTCACTTAGGTCAGAAGCTGCGAAGTTGTACGAGTGTGCCACTTTGGTCACAGGAATCCACAGGCTGCCACAAGGTAGCCTGGTAATGCTTCGCTAAGTACCAGTCGATGCCCACCCCAAGCCGAACTGCGCACAATTTTAATCAAAACGAGTTGGGATTGTCGACATTTTGGGAAACACTGAACGTGCTTGGTGAAAGTTCAGCTTTTTTGATAGCGCAAAAAGCAGGGTCTATCTAAGCTCTCCTGTAGTTAGACACCTGGTAGGAGGGGTTTATTTGAGGAATTAAAACTGTCTGGCAATTTTTGGCACGCAAGTAATTCTTCCTTCATGTCCAAAAGCTCCAAAGCTCAAAGCCAAACTCATCGCCATTTCAAAAACTGCTGACTAACGCCAAGTGCTTTATTTCATCATCGACCTTTTCACGTTGAAACCGATCAAATATTTACTTTAATACCTCATTTTACTGCTTCATTGTTTGAAGAAGATCATATGTTGTCTCTTCAACGGCTTCGTAAAAAAAATTGGTGCCATGCTTTCTATCCAGTCTTAGAGGAGAGAGATTTTGGGAAGAGGGGAGGGGCTTTTAGAGAAATGAATTGGAATTCTTGGTCGACCACATCCTTGAAAGGTTGAAGATTGGGTTCTGGGTGACTAATTTCTTTAGTAATATTCCACCTTCTAAAGGGGAAAGGGCGCTATTCGGCGACGGGGGGGGGGGCATTTTGCACTTTCGCTGCTTCACTAGTTCCGGTTTACAAGTCTCACTCTGGTGAAACCTGTGAACTCTTGTGAAGCTGGAGCAAGCTCGTCGAGCCGCCATGATAAAACCTGTGAGCTCACGAAACTCGTTCTCTAGATAGGTCGATACGTCCATGGAAAGCAGCAAAAGTGCAAAATGCCCCCCGTCGCCGAGCTGCTCCGGAGAAAGTACTCGGTTGCTCTCATGGATGTACGGTACGCTACATTTTGACCCTCCGACAGATTGCACCTTCATAGTTCATTCGAACAAAATTCATTCTCGGAGGCTCTCCTTACTCCCTTCTGGATTCCAATCTACTATGAGCCTAGTTCGAGTCAAGTTCGAGTCAGTCGACCCAGAGGCGAAAAGTTTTGTTGGGTGAAAGCCAGTGGCCAAATTAGCATTGCCTGAATGCACTCGAAGCGACGTCTCAGCCTGCTTCGCTAGAAATTCTCCTTGAGCCTTGGGCTAGTTTTTGTTAAGTATTCCGCCCTTCTATTCAAGCGGTGTGACTGAAGAAAAAGGGAAGAGAAACTTGGCTCTGTGGCCTTTTGTTATGCGAGTTGCCAGTGCATTGACCTGATTATGAGTCTATTCAGTGGAGACAATGGCCACGAGTTGGGCTCAGCGACAATTTGTAGTCGGCGACCGTCTTTCGTCGTCGTTGACTGCGAGGAGAAGTGGGGTTCGCCGTCTTTGGTGTGACATCCGAGACGATCCACGGGTGGCAATTCTGGCAAAGGGAATGTTGTCATTGCCGACAATTCTTTCTTTACAGCTTCGACCATACAATTACAGACAATCTCCAGACCTAGTACTTTGCTGGAGAATCGCCTTTGTGAATTGATTGAGGTGTAATGAATGGGTAATTCAAGGTGTCCATGTTTTCCGCGAAATCCGCTCTTTTTTGGGGTCTGCTAAGTTCCCACTGGTCGATGTTTGAGGGCTCTTTTCATTGCGATGGGGAAAAACTGTCGAGGGTTTTGATGATGCAGCTGATGGGGGCAGATGGTGTCTTTTTAGTGGGTGAATGTGAGTTCTTTGTTTGAACAGCTCTCATGGAACCATTGATTCATGGCTTGCGAAGAAATGACAAGATGAATTCCTATGCTTTGCTTTTGGGACCTTATGTAACAGGAGAACTCCTCAAGTGGGCAGACTCTTCCAGAATTTGCAAATCTGCGGCCATTAGTGTATTTCTACGGTAGTACAGTGATGATGGTGACCTTAGCTGGTTACAGATGGCCACCTGGTTTTGGCCGGTCATTTGTCCAAACCTTCTGTTCATCGTTCTGTATACACATGACTGCTCGCACAACCTGCAATCATTGGACGTTTTCTGGCTGCATGGCTTTTTAGTGGCCATCCTCCCCCTCTAGCCGTCGTTGTTAATTGCTTCGCGCATTAGCTCAGTCAACTCACTGAGCAATTACGACAAACCCCCTCTCTCGGCTGCTCAGAACGGAACACCCGACGTTCCTAATGCGGTTAAGTGAAGATGCTTCCGGGGAATCATAATGCACATCAGGGCTGTGCATGGGAAATTCGATTCATTTGGCATGTTCGCTGGGGCATCTTGGCCTTTACCGTATAGCCAAGAAACTGTTAAAGGGGGGGGGGGTGATGTGGTCAAAACGAAGAAGGTACTAGGCAAGAGCAGAAGGACATGGGCACCTCAGAATTAATCACCTGCTATACCCCAGTCAATTCACAAAGGCGACTCTTGTGCGAAGTACTGGGTAAGGAGACGGTCTGTAATTTTATGGTCCGAGCTGTAAAGAAAGAATTGCCTTGGACTCGAACCCAGTCTAATGCTTCCCTGCGGTCGTACTTATCCATCACACCCTCGAAATATCACAAGCTTTTCCTCAGATTTTCGATGATACTTCAAGTTTACTTCAGCTTATCAGCCCTCTGATAATGTGCTGCCGCAGTTTACTTCACCTTATCAGCCCTCTGATAATGTGCTGCCGCAGTTTAGTCACATTGGCAGCGAGCCCTGGTCTTGAAAGCTGGCTGTTTTCGAGCTGTTTTGTTTCGTTAACTACTGCTTTTCACCCGCAGTTAGCGAGGCGAATGATATCGCAAGGGCGCTGGTCTAGCAATATCGGCTGCAGAAAGCTTTCGGAAGCCAAAGAATCCTCTAGGCCAAATGGAGTGTGGACGAGTTCATTTGAACAATACAAAAAGAAATTTGATCAGCTCAGAAAACCTAAGATGTTATTCGCCCTGGATTTTGTTCTAATATTAGTCATTGTAATTGCTGTATCACCCGTGCTCCCATTGATCATCGAGTTCCTTGAGCGGGCGCCAGTAACGTCTCAGTTCGACAATGTAAGAGTTGCCCAATGGGTTCTGTCTGCTCGAGGGACACGAAGAACTCCAGCCATTCGTTCATAGCCTTCACGAAGAAGTCTGACCATCACGGTCGTCCAGATTCCAGTCGGTAATCGCTCTGGTTCAGCGGTTGTCTTCAAAACGCACGACATGCCTGGTCCACCTGATCTTCGAAACGTTGGCAAATGCGGCTGTGTCCCTGATCTTCGATCGTCGATGGGGTGTGAGTCTCTGGATTTCCTCTCTCAAGGTGTGGAAGATGGGAACATAAGCGTGGATTTGTCCCCGAGGAAACCGTTGGCAATTGAGGGAATCATTAGAGAGGAACGGTTTCTCAGCTCCAGGTTCTGGAGAGTTGAGGTTCGGAGCTCTCCGGTCAGATCGCTTCGCTGGATGGCTGACTCGACTAAGTCTCAACCTCTCCGTCTTGTGCCAGCCAGTCAGGCGATCCTGTAAGGCTGTAAAATCTGCCACGCGATCTTCTGGAACGCTCTGGTCTTGGGAGCTTCCGCGCATTCTTGGTCGTCGTGAAGATCTTTTCCTGCCATGTCTTGAACGTAGGGCATGGAGCCGCGAATCGTTTCCTTCGTGGACGGCTGCTTCCGATCTCGCTGATTTCATAAAACGGAATTCAAGAGCATCGATGCTTTCCATATGAAATTTGCAATTCATAGACGCTTCCCGCTTCTCCGTGTGAACTAGGGGGTTCAAGATATCAATCTCTCGTGCAAGCAGATTCTTTTTTGCCAATTCATGGCTACAGTGGGTTCATTCCACTGGAAATTTCTCCAAAGAACTAGCCAACCAAATTAGCAGGAAATGGGCGTACTTTCTATAAAAGGCGCCTATGAGATTGGAAGTGCATTCCACAGTTTACTCCGATGTTTCCAACTAGATGCATGTCTAGTAATGAGCCAATTGTATTCTGTAGTTGAAGGTCGTGTCGTATTGTTCTTACGCGGATAAATCGCTGTCAATTATACCAGACAATACGGTAGCAGTGAACTGGCGCATAAACAAACCCCCAATAGGTTCTCATTGGTTTTTTAATGGTGTGGTGGAGCGGCTATTATTGAGTCTCATGGCCGAAAAGCTCAAGTAGCTTGCCCTTTCCTCTGAGAGCTACTGTAGGCGGCGAAGCGAGTAGTGCCCCGCCTGGGCTTTTACCCGTGACGCCGCCTTGCTTGGCTTGGCTCCGTCGACAAACATATCGAAATTAGCCACCAGGTGGTGAAAGCTTGAAACCGGGACCAATCTCTCTCTGCGGGACAATGCGCACTGGGCTGTGAATGAGATTGTTGTAGGGTCACACATCGTGTTGTACACATCAAGCACAGAGCACGTAGCAGTTTGGGGGTCCCGAGCAGGGGAGTCGCATTTCGTCGCTTGAGGTGGGGAGGGGGTCATATTGGCTTTCGAGAGAAATGTTCTCGGTTGTTGACTTTTCTTGGATTTTTCCTGTTTCACGTGGTGCTATCAACCCCACTCTTGATGGCAGTTTTTTCAGGGAAAAGTGGAAAGCTTTTCGGAAAACTGGAAGAAGAGGTTGGAATATTGGGAAACCCACGAAGATGGTAGGTGGGGTGGTGATGGTTAGGGGGTGCCATCAGAGTAGGAGACCTCGAAGGGGAGTCGCATCACGCGGAATCCTTTCTCAGCGGCAGGACGTGCCCCAACCGAACATGATTGTGTGAGCTCTGGACAGAGCCTGATCATGAGTCCATTTTGAGTGGAGATTTTGAGCCCCAAAGAATTTTCCATCCCGGGCCTGGTCCTTCGGAGCTCCCCAACAAGTATTCCTCTAACTTCCTTCAAATTTTCTAAAAACTATACTCAAAACTTAAGGACTACTACTTCTCCCGAAGTTCCCGACTGGAATTGATGTAGTACAAGTGAATGTCGTACTTTGATCGGGAATAAATCTGTCGATTTTTTTGTAGAACGGATATTTACCCCAACGAAAGAGAAATCTTCCGTTGGGGTAAAGCTCTTTCATGACCTCGGCAAGTGGAGCGGTGGGAGGTTTTAGTTTACTCTCTTAGTACATTTCATGGAACATTCCAGCTAGACCGGCTCCTTTCCAGTAAATCTCAAATCGCGGTCCGATAAACCAACATCGTTTTTTATGAAGCGCTCTGGTTTTGGGTCGGCGCAATAGGAGGCCTGGTGGCCGTGTGCTTAGTGAGGCGTGTGCCACTTTCACTCATTCTTTTGACGGCGGTGCTTGAAAGGCAAGCGAAGGATTTACGCGCTGCCCCTCGTCGCCTGCCTCGCTGACCCCATCACTCAACCTACGCCGACGGCAGGCAGTTCAAGCCGAGACTCCGAACGAGGAGCGGAGTGCTCAGAAGGGCATGCATTAGACAATAAATCGTAAATACCGACGAAAGCCAGTCGGGATTCTACTCGAGTCCAGAAGATTCCGTTGGAATTCATTATGGGCCCCGGCCTATTCAGCTAGGGGTCAAAAATAAGACGGAGAGAAAAAGAATAAATGCGAGGTTCCTTCAAGGATGTAGTTTCTTCAGATGCGAAGGTTTGCGTCGATGCGAGTTCATGGTCGACGGTTTTATGTTCGATGATCCGTGTCCAGAAACGAGTAAATACCTCGAAGCGACATTCCACTGCACCCAAGGTGGTTACTGCCTGCCTGAATGCGCTTTATAGAACTGTAAAGTAAAAAGCTCGTGCTGTGATGTGCAGTGGTTTTAATGAAGTGTGGTGTAGCGTTTGAATCAAGTGCAGGGACCTCATCTTACGGAACCCAGTCTCCTATCAATGTTGCTTTTGTTACTTACTATTGTTGCCTCTTATTGTTGTGTTGTGTTCTAGTTGTGATGGACGTCGTGAATGTAATTTCGTGGTCAGTAACGATTTCTTCGTCCATGATCCATGCCCAGGAGTAAAGAAATACCTTGAAGTCACGTATTTGTGTGTTGTGGAAGGTAAGGACGTGTTGTATAGCATGCTGAGGGCTCAGTTCGGCTACGGGGCGCGGGGGCATTTTGCACTTTTGCTGCTTCTTGTGGAGCCATCCAGAGAGCTGTTTCATGAGCTTACAAGAGTTGACAGGTTTTACCGTGATGGCTCGACGAGCTTGCTCCAGCTTCACAAGAGTTCACAGGTTTCACCAGAGTGAGACTTGTAAAGGAAAACTAGTGAAGCAACGAAAGTGCAAAATCCCCCCCCCCGTCGCGCTTAGCCCATGCTGAGGTCATTCGAAGGAGAACGTTCTGAAAAATCCTGTAACGTTCTGAAAAATCCTGTTACAGTGACTACCACTACAACTACTACCACAACGACCACGACGACCACAACAACTTCTACCACCACAGAAGTGGAAGATGACGTCAAGAAAGAGTAAGCATCCTCTTCAACTTACAGTTAGCCGGCTTATCTGCGTAGGAAAAAGTTAGTACGTTTTTTCAGTATGAGTGTGAAACCTGCACCGTCGACATGTGCAGTCACTTCAAGAAGGGGAATTGAATGGCCAGCGACCATCGCTGGAACGACGGTGAACAGGCCGTGTCCGGAAGGGACTAGAGGTGAGTCGGTCCTCTCATTTATATCAAGCACTAGTTGAGGCGCTTATAGCCTTGGAGGGTGCCACACTTGTAAGCGCTTGTCAGTACATCAAATCCTGCACATTGTAGACATACCTGGCAAGCTTGCTAACACCCATAAGCCTTCTTATTACCTGTCAAACACCCTATAATGTGGTGTCTTAGTTGTCAGATGGCTGGTCAATAGTTGGAAGTGAATGGGAAATGGCCTTTGAATGACGCCTGTACCGTTTCCTCAAGCTTTACAGGATTTCACAGGGTACTTGACAGGAATTTACAGGACTTGCAGGATGAGCCACGACTGTGAAAAGACAAAGAAATGAGAGCTACGCACATTGACAGGCGAGCGTTCATAGTGTGGCATCCCCCCCACAGGTTATTAGCGCATCAAATAAATTATTCGAAGCATAAATTGACAAATTTTTTTCTCTTTCATCTAGATTTCAGCTAAATATTTGAGAGAACAAAGAGTAATCTACGACTCAGACCCTTTTATTTTCACCTCTTAAGGTACTTCTTCTTGGCGGTGCTCTGCCGAAGGACTGTGGTCAGAACCTGGTCCAAATACTATGGAATGTCGCAGCGACTGGACTATCCAAAGGCACGATGCTCTTGAAGAGACCATCAAAGATCAGGATGCAAGTGGGATTCCCGAGGTGAGCGCTAGTTGAAGCCGTTTGAGGTTCATGTTGTAACTTAGGTTATCTCCACCTACATCTCATTGTTTCAGCTTCTTCGAGCAATGACTTCTGACACTCGAAGACCCATGGTAGCCGGAGATCTGCCAAAACTGTTAAATATTCTTGACATCGTTCAAGATGTGGTCAGCCGAGAGGTGTGGGCGAAAAGCAGTCAGAAGCTGGTGAATCAGGTATGTGAACCCTCGAGCTTTTTTCTTTTGTAGTGAACTGGTATTTCCTGCAGCTGGGGAAATATGGGAAATACGACTCCCCACCCAAATTC
>MU915692.1:1447-17619 GCA_036418165.1 Cooperia oncophora
ATTGCATTCAATGGCAATAGTGAGAATCTGAAGAAGCTAGTGCTCTGGAAAACACAGAATGTACAACAGTGTCATGGTCGGATGCGAGTGGTGCGAGGCCTTGAATGCTCAATTTGTGCCATTTTTTCCACATTGAACGGAGCCTATTAACTTCTGGGCAAACCTCTGCTTCTTCTCTAATAACTCTAAGGCGTGCTTGCGCTCGCAAAAAAGGCCCACCAGGGTGGCTCATTTTCGAGGCCACAAGATAATGAATAGATTATAAAAGAAGTACTGAGCAAATTCTTCCGAGGTGCTACCAAAAACCATATCCCAAAAAGGACACTTCTCGAAGAGACGCTCACAGGTAAGCTGCAACCGGAAATATCTGGGCAATTTAAATGTCCAGTTAGGCGGAGATGGTGTAAAGGCAAGCGGTGCTGGGCGTGCAGTTCGGGGGTCAGATCCCGTTGGTGCCCTAGCTCAGGCCAGCCTACCCCTCAGTAACTTCTGAGCGGATAAGTTCATCCCAGAATTTTTTTGGAGTACGAAGGGACAACAAGTGGCTTCCCTGAGTTATGTTAACGCATTTAAAATGCCGTTACAAACTTTGGTTGAAGTAGAGTATCTGCGCAGCACCCCAGAATGCATTTGACCGGCACCAAAAACTAAAAAGGACTTTTGTCCTTCAATGAGTTAGTCAAACGTTCAAATGGGGATTTCTTCTATCTTCAAGAACCACGGTAATCCTGAAGCTCAACACTCTTACAAGTATAGTAATAAGATGTGACCCTAAAGACTAGTAATAATAAAACCAGAAAAAATTACGTAACCTACCGATGATTTCTTGTGTTGTAAATGGCAGTAGTATCAGAAAAATGAGGACAGTCGTTGTTGCTTTCATGGCGATCAGTGAGGTGCGCGTAGTGACTTGGGGACTCTTGGAGTCTCGGAGGAGGCACGGAGATCGAGAGCACGGATAAAGCGGTGATCGCTCACCTAGGTAAAGGGTCACAAGGTCATCATCGTTCTTAAACCCATAACGTCACTCATCGACGTCCTTCAACATAATGGAATCATATCGAATCATATCGTTATCGCTACTAAAAAAAGAAGTAAAGATGAATGAGTAGAAAAAATGAGGAGGGAAACGAGCAAAGGATTGCTCCGAATGATCGATGAATCAGACTGTTAAAGTGAGGAGCCTTTTCTCTGAAGGTTCTCTGAAGGTGGAAGGCATAAAGGATGTGTGAAATGTGCAGAAAATTTCCTCTCCAATGTGGTGATCGAATAGAAAATGATTGGAAATAGTTTTCGAAAAAAGCAGCATGCACAACTTCACAGAAGCTATATTCCTTACGAATGTTCACGGTAATTCTTCTTGATTCATTCGAATCCGGAGAAAAAATAAACCTGATTGTACTCCAATCTGGTGCCAGACCCAGCCTGAAGAAGCTGTTTCGAAACGTCTAGCGCAGATCGTTCCACCTTGGTGGTTTGTGATCTTTGGAGTAGCGCGAGATTTAGGTATCCAAATGGCTGCACCTTACTCGATCGTGGCTTTAGTCATTTGCGGTGGATAGTGCCTTTATAGACGTTTCATATACAGGAAGCTTCACAATACATAAGTGGGTGAACGATGATGTAGCTCAACATTGAGCCTTTCTTGTCCGGACACTGTCCTACCCGATGCTGGCTCCTCAGCGAAGGAGTTCGTAATTTGGTCCGTTTCGTCGCGCCATGGGGGGGGGGAGCGGAGCGAGGGGGAGCTGCATTAGGCTTTTCCGCCAGTTGTTGACATTTTCATTGGCAGTTGTTGATTTTCATCGATTTCGTTGCATCAAGTGCACTATATCTCCCATCTCCTGCCCACGCAACCCCTGCTCCATGGCAATCTTCTTTGGGGTGGGGAGGGGAGACGGTATGAAGGAATTTTTGAAAATATAAACTTTGGAAAGAAGGCATATGCAGGGAGCTGCGCAAATTTTAGATCTGGGCAGGTGGGATGGGGGAAGTGGAGGGTTGTATCAGAGGGTACGCAGAGGTGGAAGTTTTGAGAAAGGGTCGTATTTCGCAGAAATTTTTTCCAAGGCATTGAAGGACCCACTTTGTAACACTATGTGACGCTGCTTGACTAGAGGAGTCAAAAAGTGTACACATTTCATGATTGGGACATCCGCTAGCGTACACGATTTTGATTTTGACATTTTTATGACACATGAATACTCCCGACACAGGAGTTTGGGGGAGGAGGGGGGTCGTATTTGGGCGCTGAAGGATGAAGGTCGTAACTGGTTCCTGAGGGATAGGGAGTCGTATTGGGTTCGAGAAATTTTTTGATAACTGATTCGTCTTGTTCCATGGCGCTAAAATGGGAAGGGGTAAGGAACCAAAGGAAGGAACTAGGGCGGTCGTATCAAGTCACCTTCCAGGGAAGGGGTCATCCGGAGACTCGACCAGAATGCCCAGCTTATGATATGCCCTGCTTTTCCAAAGATATCCGTACAACGCGATGATGAGCCCTTTCCTGCACAGTCATAGGTAGTCATTATAACAACCACTAACTAGCGGCGATGCCCATGCAGAAATCCCTGCATTCAGCGTTGATTATGTAGGCACAGAAGGCTCTAAATGTGAGTCCGAGCTGTTAAAAAGTGTCCTAGGTCGTCATCCGCTCTTATGTGAAACCGTGAAGTGAGAAGCTTGGTTGGTTTGGGTGGTCTCCCAGACATATGATGCAGCTCGTCCTGCTTCCAGGCTGATTCCACTCATTCAGTGGCTGAGCATTACAACGTATTTGGAATGTTTCAATAGAACAAGCTCTCCAAGTTATTTTGGCTATTTCTAGATATTACGGCATTACAATTTCTTGACGCTACGCGAGTTCTCCAAGTCCTACTCTATCCAGTTCGCCGTAGGTCTTCGCATACTTTACGCATGGGATTCACAAAATGCCCCTCACCCTCTTTCTTAGATAAAATTGCGGACTATTGGCTGCATGATGGAGATATGTAACTGCCTAACGTAGGAGTAGTACAGTGCAAGAAGTGCAGGATAGAGTCAGAAGAGTTCCTAAACGCACTCTCAAATGTTGCATGGCACACAGGGACTGGGTGCCAGCTAGAACTCGCCTTAATTGTTCCGAAAAAAAGGGGAAAGTGCAGGCTTCGCACTTCCTTCGTTTTCTTTTTCTTTTTGCTTCGCGCAATTTTGCGCATTTTTCTATGGAAACCCTTGCGCGGTCAGAATATGTGAGCTCGTCGCGTTGCAGTTGATAGTACGTTTGAACTTGAAAAAAAAACTCTCGCATTTAGCAATGAATAAATGCTTCTGCAGATGTCGACGATGTTTCAGCGACAGGGCACATGGTTGTTAGGGGTTCCCTAACAGGGGGGTTAGTCGTATTTAATCGCTGGGATCATTGCAAGAGTGGAGGAGCCGTATTTGGGCGGGGAAAGTTTATTTTGATAGTTGATTTTTCTTGTTTCACGGAAGTTGTGAGGGAGGGCCGTATTTGTTCGTTGTCGGGAGAGGTCGCATTTTCCTTCTGACCTTCTGAAGAAGGTTGATTGACTTCCACGATTTTTCCTGTTTCATGTGTGCTATATACTTCCGCCCCGCTCGACACAGCTCGGTGAGAAGGGGTGCGGAAACCAGAGGTTGGAGGAGCACGGACTCGACCGGAATCTACAAGCAATGATGTGCCCTGTTCAGCAACACGAAGTGGGGAGGGGGCGTGATGGTCTGCAAGCCCATAGTTGCCTGCCGACAACTGCAAGAGCCACACCCATTGCTTAATAAAAAGCTCTTTTAACTCAAAGTGATTCTGGCCAATGAAGATTTCATGAGAAGCATAGGAAAAATCATGCAATAACAAAAAAAAGAGAAAATGGGAGTCCGCGTTCCTCATGTTATTTTTAGAACAATCAAGACGAATGAATGGAAGACCCTTCCCAGGCGCTGTTTGACTTCGTGGGGACTTTTTGCTGGCTCCTACAGATTCCTGCCGATGAGAGACATGTGAACTTCTATAAATTTATGCAGCAGCCTGAGCTCCCTTTACAACTACAAGAGTCTACAGGTCTCACTAAGTGTGAGAAATGCAGCCTACTTATCAGGATTTAGCAAGGAAACTAGCAATAGCCAGAATCTCCCTCACCCCAAGCTCGTAACGGGGCGCCGAACGAATAGAAGGCAAACCTTCGATGTGGTCCGTTTAGGGCATACAGACTGGCTGAAATTACTGTAGGCTGACATAAGTTCAGGCTTGTCCACCTTACTGACTTACGGTTAATCGAAGTTCTTATGAAGATTTTTCATTAGTGGCAGGCTCCCACCATTTTCCACTCCTAAAAATAAGTCAAATTCACGAGTTTTCGAAACAGATGCGAGACTACGTTGACCCATGCCGCACTAGACACTACTGCAAGCTCCGCCCCTGTAGCCACGCCCACATTCCAGCGTGGTCGCGATTTTTCAAAGTTTGTTTTATAACTTCCGCTTTCGTGAATTTTTCGCACCTTCGTTGTTTCTACACGCTAGCTGAAAAAAACTGTACATCGGCACATGGGCAACTCCGCCCCTCTTCTGAAGAATTTGTTGCAAAATCAGACTTTTCATAACTTCTTTCAGCGTCGTTGTTTCCATTCCCACTCCTCACACAACGAAGGTACTCGTGGACGCACAGTTGTCCGCTGGCAAGCCAAGCTCTGCACCCTCGGCCACGCCCACTTCACGACAAGCGAGACCCTAACGTGCCAGTTCGGACTCCAAACTGCCGATCCGCACATTTTTTTAAAAATGGACGGAGCTTCTACGAAGTGGGCGGAGCCTCTCATAGTGGGCGGAGCTTCACATGACAATTCCAAAAATGCAAAAATTTTGAAAAAAGTCAAAATTCCGCAAAAAGCCGCAAAGTGGGCGTAGTCAAGAGGGCGGGACCTAAATTGCTACTGCATGAATGTGCGTCCACGAGTAGCTTCGCTGTGCAAAGAGTGGGTGTGAAAACAGAGATGCTGAAAAAATTTATGGAAAGTCGCATTTTGCAACGAATCCTTTAAAAAATGGGCGGAGTTGCGCATAAGCCGATGTGCAGCCCTTTTCAGCTTGTGTACTTGCGAAAAAACAAAGTGCAAAGAAGTCACGAGAGCAGAAGTTATAATATGAACTTTGAAAAATCACGACCACGGTCCGCGGCTATAGGGGCGGGGCAATAAACACAAAGCAGGAGCTCCAAAAAAATACTTTGAAAAGTCACGACCACGATCCGTAGGCTATAGGGGTGGGGCTTGCAATATTGTCTGGTAAGGCATGGGTGGCTAAGTCTCGGATCTGTTGCGAAAAGTCGTGAATTTGTTTCGAAAGGTCTTGAGCTTTGAAGTGAAAATGGTATATACTAATCAACGAGACAAATGCAGCAAAAAAAAGACCCTAGAAGTGTTTAGCAGATATTTCGTTCATTAAAGAAATCCAGGAATACTGGTAGTCTTTGTCTGCAAAAGACATTGCACATTGGGGTAGAGTGCATTGCGGGCGTAGCCAACAACGGATGAACCGATTAGACCTTCTGCCAATTCAAAAGGGCAGGGTAAATCCAGTCTGCTTCAATCGGACTTTTCTTAGTTTCGAAAATCAAGCAATCTATGAGTGCACAACTATCAATCTATTGTGTGTTGTCTGATAAGACATCAACTGAAATAGCAGTGAAAGGAATAGTATGTAGGCGAGTTGAATGTAGAAAGTAGAGGACTTTCGTCCCGAAAGGCAGTGTACAGTGTCGAAAGAGAGATGTCCCTTTACGAATTGTAAACGAAAACTGCCGAATACGTAAAAAAGGTGTTAGGTCAATGAACACAGACATCCTTATGGGGAAAGGCGCCCCTGTTACGTATGCACGTCGAACCGATTCATTTTCAACACATCCCGCGCCGTTAGTTTACCTCTTTCCTTTCGCTTTCTTTCACTTGACACAAGTGAATCTACTGGCGCCGATCTATAAATGGTGAAAAACTTAATGGACGATCGGTAAGGCTTTCTAAAAACAATGTTGAAGTAGATGATCAATAGGATTTTACACAGTAGCCGGCGTACATTTGTCACATTCGATCGGGGAAGATAGACTCGGGTTTCCATTGTCTTACCTTTTACCTTTGTGGAATGCTCCGAAAACTGAAAAATGAAACTCAAATTTCCTTGACTTTAACTCTACTGACAAAGCTTTCAGTTGTTCATAGCACGCCCCTGTCGAATATCTCCGCCCTCGACCCTCCTCGCACCTGTAGACGAGTTTAAACAAACGTTCACCTCTCTTCACCTTACGGCATTAGCGCACTATCTCGTGTTAGTTTTGCTAGCAGAGGTACTGCAAAGAGATTATAGTACCAAACCACCTGTAGACTGAGTCCCTTGATGAGTATGACTACTGCCCACCCTACCTCCAATTCTGCAAGCAGGGCACGCCATCGTTGTGGAAATCAACGGGAGATGTCGCATTTGACCGCAGCAAACAGGGATGTCTAATGGTAAAAGCAACGGCTCATGCTGGAAGCGAAGAGCTGCGATACTCAATTGTCAGATCTAAATTCTTCGTTGGAGGATACCATGAAAAACTGGCCTAAAGGAACACCTGAAACAGAAAGAACTAGTTGCATCGCTCAGTAAAGTGGAACAGGTTTTCTAAATCACAGTCTGGTAACCTCACCCTATACGGCTGAACACAGCAGTTCAATCTGATTACTACTTGAAATGATAGCGCGAGAGAGAGAGCGAGCGCGAGAGAGAGAGTCGTCCGTTTTTTTTGTTTACTTATGAGTATATTCAGTAAACCTAAGATCTAATGTAGGGTAAATTAGGAATACATTTAAGACATATTCAAGGATTCATTCCAGTGAATTTTGTTAATAGATTACTTTCAATTAAAGGCGAATAGAAAACATGATGTGTTCCACACCCAGACAGTGCTATATCCACGCACTCAATCGCAATCACTCATGGAAACAATAGCGCGACTCAGATGGAAGTCCACCTCACACCCTCCCGTACCGCCAGACCTTACTCCAAACTATCATTGGTTTAGCCTTGGAAAACCACATAGAATCGGGCGATTGAAATGAACTGCTTGGACATAGGAAACAAAACATTTCTCTTATTCCCGGAACAAGATTTTCTACAAAACTGAATATAAGTTTCTATGTTCTAAAATGAAATTGTATTCACTGCTGAGACTTAATTATTTTACTTGATAAATCCAAGTTAACCGTTTTTTTATGTCATTATTTACTCTACCGTTCTCAAAACCTGCACGATTTGGTTGCCCTAAAGCTTGCTGCGAAATAGCGCTCACTTGTGTTGAATACCACCAATAAGCATTCTCATATATCGCAGAAAACAAAGCAGAGCCTACTCATGTTGCTTACACTTCTGCTCGATAGAACAACGCCACACTACACCATTACAAAACACATCAGCATGTGAATCTCACACAAACGACACTGTTTTTTTTTTTTTGCTGTATGCTCATTTCGGTAAGTGAGAGCTGCAATAAAATCATAAGAAGTGTAGAGAACTGCCATCTGAGGATGCGCGCATTGTTAAGCTAACACCAATACAAACGTCAACTTAATTCATCAGCAGACTGGGAACGACAATATTTGGAAGTAACAATTTCTTTTGCTAGGCTTACAATACTCCTCACATTTAATCAACAAGCTCGCATCTTCGCTATATTTATTACTACACCCTTTGCTACATGCGCCGTTTAACGCAGTACAACAATTTTGGTTGCAGCACGGGTTTCTGGTCACATCGTAAACGATTCAAAGGAAAGACACTACCTATACCTAAGCGAAGTTGCAGCATCATAACCTCTCCTGTTGGCAGCAATTAAGTGCCAAAGAAGCGCAACGAGCGACCCAATTGACGGAAAGTATAGGTGGAAGGAAGCTGTTACTGTGACGACTTTTTACTTTCATTTTCTATGATGCGACATGCAATAGACATCAACTATCATTAATAGCTCGCTGTTGAATCCACTACAGGCCTCGCACCAAGCGACAGTAAGTCATTTCGGTATGTGAAAGAGATCTAATTACCGCGAATGGCGCCGCGTGCGACGTCGCGCCCACAAATGACAATGGTTACAGGTAGTAGCAGGTGGCAAGAGGCAATTCAGAACCGGGCATAGTCAAGACTGTTTACAATGACGGGATCTACATGAAATTTGCCCGTCGACAGGTATTAACAAAGTAACTCCGCGAACACGCCGCGCGCAGTGGACGGCGAATTAACCATCCTCTTACCGTCTCCCAAGCATTCTCCCTCTCCGCCAGATCTAAGAGGTCTACGCGAATCGAGTAAAGCGGCCTCTTTGACTCGCTGTCATCGAATTCCTGACATATTGTCTCTGTCGCCGTGCAGCCACTCAAAAAAATTTATCACTCTTAATAAACTCAGGAGACACGCCTTAAATGACCTTCGTGGAAAAGCATTTGAGAATGTTCTAAAACCATAAGCAATGTTACTGTATTCATCGCATCAAATGCAAAACCTGTAGAGCTAAAGAATCAAAAACTGAAAAGCTATCCAAAGACATCGTGAGAAAATGTACTATTCATTCTCAGCCTATATTTGCTGGACGAGCAGATTTTCATCATACAGACAAGCTTACGTCGAGCACTCTAAATTTCTACCTCGTACGATCACATGCTATAAGATTGAGAGAATCGTGCAAACAGGGCGACTGTCAATTCAAAAACGCTCCCTCCCCAGGGACAACATTGACAAAGAAGAACGAGCTTTGACAATTCAGTATTCGAAAAATGAAACTACTCAACCGAGACAAAGGAACATCGTACACATGAATCGCTGGGTCTGTATAAAAAATAAGGGAGCTGCATAATAGAAAATGCGACATACTAGCAACAATATGTACGTAACACAGAGCTGCGAGATCTAGCCCTAACTAAGCAGGAAGAGTAAACAAGCAAAAGCCTGATTTCTATCGATTCCATACGCTCATTAGTTACTCATCGCTCTACAGAATATACTGCTCGAAATGTACTTTGAGGTGTGAACGACGAAGAGAAGAAAATATTTCGGTTCCGATTAGTTCGAGATATAGAACTTCATAGCTATCCTTCATCGCCCGAGAGATAAATGTCGATATTAAGATTAATTAACCTTCGTCCACAAACTCGTTTTAGCAGAGTAAAAAAGATAAACCAACAAATTCTATTTCCGACCAAAGCCATATGACATTACTGGTATTGCCCGCACTGATAAACTCCATTCCAATGGCCATATAGTTCCCACGCGAAAACTCAAAAGGTATTGGAGTATTTTCGACACAGGATTCCTGGACTCTGGTATTGGAGTATTTTCGACACAAGGATTTTGGCTTCGGAATAAATGGTGAGCATTAGGCCACACACATTTTCTATAAAGGGGGAATTAGGCCTAATCCCGGCCTTTTGAGTTGTGGAAAGGACATGCACACCTGCGTTAACAAGAGCACGTTGGAAGTCCCCAGCGGGGCTGGGTCGTAATTGCGTATTTAAGCCTCGGTTCGGTTTCGGTTCAGAAAAAAGTTTCGGATTTGACTTCATTTTCTAGTGTGTATGCCCCCTTCCCCCTCCATCTCCCACACTTGATGAGACCTTTTGAAAAAACTTCAGGATTTCCAGAAAACTCCGGAAAGTGGTGGGGACTCGGGGAAACTTGGAAATATGGTTAGTAGGATGTGGGTTGGAAGATGGGTAAAAGGGGTAAAACCAGAGGAATAAATTCTGATAGGAGGGAGCGTATTTCGCAGAATTTTGCCTCAACGGCAGAGCGTGCCGTGGCGTCAACTTCGCCTGGACCTAAAACTCTTCTAAGAGAAAATCTGGCCAAAAATTGTAGGAATTGCTTCTGTTCATTACAGAATTCACTAATTGTATTTTGTGGTGGGTCGCTGGACTTGCGTTGCAGTTGGGTTGAGTTGTAGTTCAGCAGTAGTAGAAACGAGAGAACCTCATAGTGTTGCAATTAGGTGGAAAAAATCTGAATATGTAGCGGTCAGTTGAAAATGGGAATACGATCACCCATCGGACGGCTTTTTGACCACATCTTCTCGACACTTCCTATTTCGGGTCAGCATCCTATTTCCATGTCTTTTTCATGGTGAATGTTTAAAATCGAAATTCCCTTCGCTTGTCAATTTTAATCGGTCGCTTCTCGCGGTGATAAACGTGATTGGACTTTATGCTCGCCTGATTCCTTTTTCGACACTTCGCCAGGAAACAGCTATACATAGCATTATCGATGAGGATGTTTGTTTTGTGGAAAAAATAATAGTTATTCATAAAAATTGCCAGAAATTTCGTTTTCCTTCTGCCCAATACATCATCAGCTGAACTGGTTGAGACGATAGGTCCGCACCACAATAGGCTACAGTATGTGTCAAACGCGCCGAATATAAACAAGTAATTTCCGAGTTTACGGTATGCATTCAGAAATAGGTGAAAACGACTTTGATTCTTTTGGAAGGCCGTTCCGAAAGCGACATGACAACCACTTTTCAGGCCTTGCACTACAACTTCCGCGGTTCGAATTCAGTATGAGTGATGGTCGAAGTATAGCAATTCCAGGGGTTACGAGGTTGAGGCGCCCTTTGTTGGCATCATTGTTAAACGGCCTACCGCGATCTAAAAAATGTCAAAATATTGTCATTATCTCACCGACAAATTCAAAACGTCGCTACTCTGCTCATACAAATTTCAGTCAGTTGAATTAAGCCCTCTCAGATTCAGCATATAACCTTCCTTCGGGGTATAAGGCGCATTTATTTATTTATTTATTTATATATTGATATACAGGGGGGCCAAAAAAAAGTCATTTTGCCTCCATGACTTTCAAGGCGCTATAAGTTACACTTTATTAAATTTTTATCGGACATTTTTACTACCATATTAAAGAGCACATTAAATACTATAATGATACTCCGCCACAGCCTTCTGGAGAGCGCCATCGAGAGATTCGGCCGCGCGAAAGTGAGTGGGTACCGGAGTTGAGCGAGATCGTTGATTTCTCCGCCACTGTAGACCACCCTCTTGAACTCCGCCCGACTAGGTAACTGAGTGGATTCAGGTCAGGGGACATACTTCAATATTACATCTTCTTCAGGTACGAAACGCCCTTCCATTCGAAGTAGGCGGGAGTTTTTCCAAAACCCTTCGATTCCATGTGGTGGCACCCAAACCTGTAGCAGCACAAGGTCTCCAAGAAGGTACGGGCGACCACATGTAGGGAGGATATTCTTCTCGAGTTACTTGATGTAACCGCCAGCGCTCACCTTCAGTCGGGGTCTACAAAGAAAATATCGGTCTTCCCCTTTCCAGGTACCCCGGTCCATACCATCAACTCGCGCCTCGGCGAATACGGTGAAGATGATGTCCTAGACCGTAGCGACGTTGCCGTAGCTGCTCGATGTGGGAGGTCTTGCAGATCAAGAGTACTGACCTCCAGGTAGCTATCTGTGGATGACTTCATTCAAGAAGTTTCGCAGCTGTTTGGAGGCGACGTGAATTCCAAAGGTGTTCTCCAGTCAGGCCGCGACTGGAGATGACTTCATATTTTGGCGTACATGAAGGCGATTGGCGGCAGCCTGCTCCAGCTTATAGAGGAAGATCTTGGGTATCTTCCACTCTGGTACTCATATCCACTTCCCCTGTCTGGGCTGCGAAAACTTCGTTGATATGTGGCTCGGCCGAAATGACTTTTTTTTGCCCCCCCCCCTGTACACTCAAGGTGCGCCGCAAGATATGGAATAATGAACGTACACAGAGTGAATAATACAGCTAGATATAACGATAAAAAAAGGAGAAAAAAACAGACAATACAATAACATTCGCAACAAAAATTAGGAATAATCAAAAGGAAATCTAGGTAAAGCTTATAGGCTGTGTTACGAAGCGAAATCTGAGATATTACACCGGGACGTTCCTAAACTTGGTAGACGCAGCAACAGTTTTCCTGCATTTTTTTGCTCAGTTTATCCTCCCGTTGGTTTTCAGACACCTCTTTCGAAGGGACCATCAATATGAACTAGAACAAAGTAAAAGAAAAGTTGTGTTCAAAGCGATGGTGCACCCGATACTCCAGGAAATAGGATGATTTCCAACACTTTGATAGTGAAACAGTGCTATACCTTGCATAGGAACCAGAAAATTCAGCGGTGTTTTTCCTCCACACGTTTTGGAACATTGAAAAAAAATAGAAAACATTGATTAATAAAATAATAAATAATATAAAAGTAATAACTAGAATAGTAATAAATAATACGAAAAACAACGGATAAAAATAAGTTTTCGTCCAGTAATAAGGAGATTCAGGGGAATATCCACTAAATGACACAACGGCTATCAACAAACCAGTAGAAGAGGAAACCCAACCCTCCTTGAATTAAGGATTTCCATCGTCAGTGCTCGCAGTAGATCAGATTTGACATCACTTGATAAAAGACACATCTTACTCGCTAAAAATCAGACATGGTTAAAGTTAAAGATGGTGACAGATATCTGGACTATTTTGAGGACTAAGTGGTGAAGGGATTGAGCTCGCGACCTAGCTATGTGAATGTTCCCAGTCATGTTCTTCCCCAAGGGAGTAATCATTTTCTTCCCCAAGGGAGTAAAAGTGCCATTTTATTGGCAGGCGAAGGTTCATCTCTTACCCTCGTTGGGTAACTAATGTCTGTTTCACCCCAACCAGCTGACTTCCTTTTTTACCACAGCTATCGATACATTTTTCAGAGCCCTCATGTCTTCTAGGAACATCTTTAAACCATGATGAACATTTCAGATATGGGCAGCCACTTCGTCAGATCTGGCAATAGTCCGCTCAACAAATCTTCCAATCAAATCTACAAATTCTTCTACAATTCTGAAATAACCGTATATCCTCCAACTTTCAGCCAAATTTTGAAGCCACTCAACAGAGAAGTACTGATTTCTACATTCAAACAGTGTGTGTTTTCCAGTGAAAGGGATGATAAGAAAGAGAAATAGAAAGCCACTCAACAAAGATAAAAGACGACACATTAGGCAGAAACTAATCAGCAGAAAAAATTCTTCCAATTGATTGTCGTACAGGATCAGGTCGTAAAAAAATCGTTGATCGGAATTAGGATCGTTGAAAAAAATAGATGAAAGACACTGAGTATTCCGGTACGCATTACAAGCGCGAATCGAGAGAATCGATGAACTGATGAGAGGGATTCCCGAATTCCTGCAAACGTTCATGTGCAGGTATCTATCGAACGCGCGGGGAAAATAGCATTATGAAGTTAAAAGAGAATGGGCAAATGAAGGGTACAGCTCGGCGACGGGGGGGGAGACATTTCGCACATTGCTCCACTAGTTCCGGTTTGCATATTTTACCTGATGAAATCGGTGAGCTCCTGTGAAGCTGGAGCGAGCTCATCGAGCTTCGATGGTGAAACCTGTCAGCTCACGATTAGGCAGGCTCTCTAGATGGATCGACACGTCGATGGGAAGCAGCAAAAGTGCAAAATGCTCCCCCTCGTCGTCGAACTGCGCCGATGAAGTGAGACTTTCTTCCAGCGGCTTCCATTTTCAACGGATTCGTTCGGCGGGGCACGCCGTCGTGATGATCACAGACGGGGGTCGTATTTGACCGCGAGAGAGGAGGGACCGTATTTTTTATCTATACAACTCCTATTCCATGAAAGTTGAGTTCGCTGACGACTTCCAGATCCCACGCCCGCCACCGTCCCCTCCGCCTCGACAGCAACTAAATTTGGGGACGATCATCACATTTTTCCAAACCTGCCACGCCACTTTGTTTCAATTTTTTCGGGGAAAATTCGGAAAAGTGGTAGAGGGTTGAAAAAAAGTGTAAAAATCCTGAGATAATTTTCTTTGTTTCACGATTGGGTATGAGTTTGGAGTCCCCCTCGATGGAAAACATCTTGGCTGGATAAAACTGGAATTTTGTCGCTGGAATAAAAATGGAAAAAATGGTATGAAATTGGGAAACACCGTAGAAAAAGGCAAGGTAGCATGGGGAGGGGGGGTCAGAATGGAATTTAGGGATCTTATGAAATGATGCATAGAAGGTTCTTGGTATTGCGCGGTCTGCGTTATCATATGCACGCCATTATACAACTGGTCGTTGTTGTTGACTGTCGCGAAAAGTCCACAGCAGTTTGGTGTCTTCAATCTTAGATGTGATAACCCGATTCTTTCTTGCGAAAATCCTACCTGCAGGGATCATGGAAAAGGATTCCACTCGAGGCTCCCACGCGATATAACAGAACACGCATTCCTTCCTACGGCCTCGAAATGGATCTGTGGGAAGCAGGTGTCTGATCGTTCACAAGCATGTCAGCATGTCTCCGATCGTGGTTATCATACGATCAAGAAAGACTCACTTCTGTGGCGCTGAATCAAAATACAACAACTTTTTGGTGTACAAGGGTTTTTTACATGCAGCACACTCTGCTTCGTTTTCTTGCCCTTCCCGACTGGCCTCATATTCCGCGCCTCAGCTCCGACATACATAAATCCCCTGAGCGCCCTTTCTGAGATCTTCGAAAGTTTTTTCACCGCTGAATTCTGCCTCAGATCAGACACGGTCCGTCTGTCACTGGTGAGATTTCTGCAGGATATGGCCCTCTCATCCAAAATTTCTCCGCTGGACAGTGTTGTCGCCAAATAATTACTAATTCAACTGTAGGATCTAGAAGGTCCGCAAAAAGTCAACAACCAGAAAAATTTCCATGAGGCCAAGCACCTGCAACGAGTTGCGAACCGAGCTTGGAGCTCTACATTTCCGGCCTTCGCAAGCCAATGTTGTATCTTGTGAGTCCTTCTTAGGTCGACTCTGCTCACGCAAGTTTGATGCTTTAGATAGTCTTGGCCGGAATTTTTCAAACGTATCGGCGCGTCAATCCAACTACTATTTTGCCCGGAAAGTTCTCAGCGTTTTGTGTTACTATTTTTTGTACATTCATTGCTGATTAAAAACTCATTCTCCCTTGCGTCTCAGTAGTACATCCTGAAGAGAATTTTTTGCGCCTCATGGCATAATTTCCGTTGCGCTATCTGATGGTATAATTGCCGTTTCACCATTGCTTGATAAACCCCCTTTTCCCAAGACTTTTTGAAGCATGTCAAAAGAGCAACTTCGGACGATATTTTTCTTCGACTAAAATTGGGTCCGCAGTCGAGACAGCTCGACAAATTAACCAGGTGTGGGGGCCCAGTAGTGTTGGAGAAAGCACGAAAACGAACATCGATGATGAAGCGGTCGACGTAAAGCAATACCTGACGAGGATTTGAAGGCGTTTGTGGAGGCTGACCCATCCCAAACAGTTCGAGAGATTGCAGAAAAGCTAGGCGTTGGCAAATCCACTGTTGCGGATGGTCTGAAACGCATTGGGAAGGTGAAAAAACTCGACAAGTGGGTGCCCCACAATTTGAGTGACCGGCAGAAATTGGCACGTCTCGAGGTTTCTTCTTCACTGCTTTTGCGCAACAGAAACGACCCGTTTTTGGACCGAATTGTCACCTGTGATGAAAAGTGGATCATGTATGATAACAGGAGACGTTCCGGACAGTGGTTGGATGCCGACGAACCACCGAGGTAATTTTCAAAGCCGAACCCTCACGAAAAAAATGGTCACAGTGTGGTGGTCATCGGCTGGTGTGATCCACTATAACTTTTTGTCACCAGGCCAAACCATCACAGCAGAGTCCTACTGTGAAGAAATCGACGAAATGTACCGAAAATTGCGTCAGCTGCAGCCAGCACTTGTCAACAGAAAGGGTCCGATTCTTTTGCATGACAACGCCCGCCCACACGTTTCACAAATCACTATCCATAAATTGAACGAATTGGGGGTTGAAGTTCTACCTCACCCGCCATATTCTCCAGACCTTTCACCAACCGACTATCACCTTTTCAAACATTTTCAGAACTTCCTTGCTGGAAAATACTTCATCAATCAGGACCAGGCAAAAAAGCCTTCGTGGATTTCGTGGATTCTCGACCACCCAGTTTTTCTTTGATGGGATTTATCGACTGGTGTCACATTGGCAAAAGTGTGCTGATTCGGTGCTTATTTCGATTAAATCCGATGAGTATTAAGAAAGTTATGATCGTTTAAAGTGAAACACTCAAAACGCTGAGAACTA
>MU915693.1:2129-12992 GCA_036418165.1 Cooperia oncophora
TCTTCCTTATCTTATCAGCTACTGTTTCATAATTGGAAAACAGCTATCCATGAGACTTTTATCGCGGGAGCTGTATTTAAAGGCGCAAAAAGGCTCCATATCCGTGAGATGGAGAAGGCGTGGCTGCGCACTTCACTTGAACGTGGCCCACGAAAAACGCGTGGGCTAAAATGTGCATACAACACTGAATTTCAATTCGATGCACCGTCCGCCCACATTGATTCTACGAGAAAGTGCGTCTACGTGTGCATACGCTAGCTCGTTTAGCTACTACACCTATAGAGTTGTTGAATGCTCCGCCTGTTATCCGTTCACTGCTTCTCTGGACAAAAGGGAACGTTTTCTGCCCAGAACTTGCGCCCTAATCTCCATGTATGATCTTTGCGTGCTACACATATGACGATCTAAAGCATGGGCAAGTATTCGGGATTGTTCCATCGTGAGACCGGTTTATAAGGAAGTGAAGACAACTTGAAGGAAAATTTCTTTGAGAACGATAAATGACATTTAAAGACACACCATTTGGCAGCAACCCTCTCCTGTACAAGGTAGCCCGATTTGCAACTGCCAGTTTTCACGGCTTGGAGATGTCTGACAAGCCCGTCATTCGCCACTGATGCCCCACCAGTCAGCTGATAACCTGCTAGATGAGCAGGGTCGCATTAAAGTCTGTGTGGGACCGTGTTTGTCATTCGGTTTTTGTTCTCTCATCTTCAATATAGTGACTCGCTCGTACTTCCAATAGTCCTTGTCGCTTCATCGTATCGCCAACAAGTGTAGAAAGAGGAGACTTTATCAAAGATAAACTGTACCCTTACCTCTGCGGATTCTGCTCCTAACTATGTGCCAAGCGGTCTGCAGGTGCGTAGCGACTCACTATCCTCAATCAAACCTGCATGGGAACGTGACTGGTTGGTAGTAAAACCTTGGGTGTTGTCTCCCGACTCCGCCGACTTTGCCGCGCGGCCAGCCAGACGCGTAGCCGTGGTCGAGTGCGCTGCTTGTCTACGCCTGCTCAATTCCAGCTGTTCTCTAAAGTTTGAGCGCATATGCGCTGCGGGACTTTGGTGAGTACGCAAGTGCTGCACCTCGAGGGCGGTAGGAACACGGCTTCCGGGTACCACTGCATTCCGAGCATTTTTTAACAGAGAATTTGGCATGGTTCTGCAGCTGCGAGCTCTCATCCTCGGAAAGGACCGTATTTGGAGGTTTGACTGTAATTTGTTCCCGACAATACTCTCTTTTTTGATCCCCGGTTGTGGAATATGCAACGTCACATTTGTGCCCATTATTTATGATTTGCCGTCGCAGGATGTGCCTTCACAGCACATTCTTCGATTGTCGTATGGGCGGGGCGGAGTCTCTTATCGGGCTGTTGTTCTTGGTGTACTCTTTCTTTCCTATTTCATAGTTGGAGAGTAATGTTTTCTCAATTCACTATCTCGTCTAAGATCGTGGACTCAGGGCATGTCGTTCATTGGGATTCAGGTGAGGAGGGTTGTAGTCTTTGCGGGCGGAGTTGTATTTAGTTTAAAGGAAAGACATTTTTACATGTTGACTTTTCTCGGCTTTTCTTTTCTTTTCCCGTTTCACATACGCTAAATACCGCTTGACGACGGCTCTTCTTTACGTTCCATTGGCCACGTTGCCTTTCACTTAATGGGGAGGAAGGACGCACCAATGAGGGAGCTGCAGCGGTCTGAGTCTCCACCCTTCACTGCACCTAACCGATTATCGCGGAATGTAAGTAAGTGGCTCTGGGAAAACTCCGAGTAATTAATCAATATGTTTGCCTTTCAAATTCTTGCCTCTCATTCTTTGCTTCCTGAGCGGATCAACACTTCCTCGGGCGTAATTCTTCAGTATAATGGTATAAAATATAAAATAAGGTTGGAATTGTTCGTAAGCTACTTTTCATTCAGATTTTCTCCTGAACACAGCGAAGCTGTTCGTCGTTATGAGCACTGATTCAATTCAAGACGTTCAAACAATGATCAGGTCAATGCACGACAAGGCAAGTTCATCCACTTCGGGGCGATTTCTGTGAGTTTTGCTTGGTCTCATAACATTTATATCATTAGGGTAACTCAGTAAACAGATTTTCTCGTTCACAACCTTTTGTTCTCATTACCATGTTTGAGAGCCGGAGGTATTTAGAGCGAAATGATTGAAGTATGGCCAAGAGGTGGGTATCGCCGAAATAGGCCGTGTTCAGACTTCGCGATGGCAGCTCTTCGGTCGCGCGTTCGACGCGATCGATACGCATAGTTTCACTGCATCAATCTCGTCGAACGTGCGACCGAAGCGGTGCCGATCACGAAGTCTGACGCTTCCTAGGATAAGAAGATCAGTGGACACACCCGTCATGAGCGCCGCGGCACTAAATCTTGACCGATAAATGTCAACACATGCTGCCCACCCTCCCCTTTCCAGACTGTATTAGCGCATTCAACTCCCACGTGCACCTTGCCGGCTGTACACGTTTCGCGTCGTTGCAATTGTCGCAAATCGCAACGGCCGAACAGAAACAAACACCAAATGGCGTTGTCCGCAGCGAAAACGCGCCGTGTCCAATATACTTAAGATACAGTCTCCTTCTCTGCGGATATAGGGGCGTGTTAGTGAGGGCGGGTTTGGCGCGCCGCCAGCCCGTTTTCCACTAGCTGATGAAGTGCGTAATCGAAAGTGATGGAAAACGACGAATGTTGCAAACGACATACATAAAAGTTGTCGCGAGAAAAAAAAAAAAGAAAGAAAGAGCTAGCACGCTGCGCTAAACTCTCTGTCCTTGTCACGCCTATCATCCGCAGAGACAAGAATGTGTTCGTCGCTTGCCCGAAACCGAATACACGTTCCACCTGGTCTGTGTGTTTGTTTGAGGGGCTTCTATAAGTCAATTAAAGGCAGCGCCCACGTTTCATGATGTTCCCACACCCTCTATGGATAATCCATAGCCCTCGCAATAGTACTAGTTTTGCCCACCTGGCCGGCATAAGGTTCCATATAGGGCATTATCCATGAATTTTTTCCTGCTTTTTTCTTCACTACTTTATCACGTATTAATATGAGCTGCCATACGTCATAATTTCTGAAAACAGGTAGCCTTTAAAGGCTAAGCCAAAGCAGTTATGGCAGCCAGGTGGGCGGGGCGGCATCCTCTTTACAAGCGGGCGGCGCTATCCTCTCGTATTTTTGAGCTGCGAAGACTAGACACCTCTAACCCTTGTCTCAAAGCCTACGATGTCTAAGGTGAGGGCATAGGAACATCAGATGAACGCGGGCGCTGCCTTTAATTCAAAAACGCGAAAAATTTCATATGAGTAAAACGTAGAAGAAAGAGAAGAGATAAAGTATTACCCGATTCTCAGCTTGAGTGAATGCCGCCTTTCATCAATGGACTCGCTTCTCATGTCCAGGTGCATCGGGCGCTGGAACTTTGTTGTTGAACAATTGCGAATGAAGTGCTGCCCGATTGCCGGTCGCGTTTCGATAATCGTGGTTTTTTCGTGGGGTTTGTCTCTGGACAGTAGCTTAGATTGAGACTCAGAGGCCGTAGTGCAGATATCCAGTGCCATGACGATTATCTGCTAAGTCCCACAGCAGAGTTCAGCGCTTTCTCATCCGCTTCTTCCATTGGTTTTAGTTTTGGCTCGGAGTGAAAGACCACTCATCTTCTGCCCAGTTCAAGGGCCGTTTTCACAGTCGTGAATGACGTCTTAGGCTGACAATATTTCAGCGCAAGCATCGATACGGCTGTGGTTTGTGCTTCTTAAGTAAAATGAGGGGCTCTTATACACGCCGTTTTGACCATGCTCCATGCTCGATTTGTCGGGCGTAACTGGGTCAGCGATCGCAGTAGGAATACCAGTCTCGCGGGAATGCTCGACAACAGTCCAATCTCTGTGATCCGACATTCGACGCTCTACTTCATCCAACCGCTTTCCTTTTGCAGGGTGAACATTACAGGGCGCTCGCGGCCATAACTTCTTCGGTTATTCCTTCTTTGAACATTCGCATCCACTCTTCTACATTCCATTTCGAGGAACAGCTATTGTTCCAGCACAGGGCTGATTTGAGCACCGCACTTTTCTCATATGAAGGCCGATCTGATGATTCAGGGCTGACCTTGACCACTCAGGTTACTTTTCAGACTCTAAAGTTTTTCTTCTGTGGCTATGTTGGCCAAAGTTCATGCCTAGCTGAATATACCAGCTTCCAAGCGATTTAGGGCTAACATCGCTGGCCCCTTTGCTTTCGCCATCTCCTCACATGTTCGAATTGAATGACTTAATGTCCTACCTGAACAGGTCGGGTGTCAATTGGGGAGGGCTGGAAAGCTAGTTGAGTCTGGGAGCCGAACCAAAATTCGTTTCCGACAGGCATGAGATAAAGGGCTGCATCTGCTAAAGCAGTAATGCTGGTGCTTTCAAAAAATTCAGTGAGTGCTGGAAAAAGGGCTGACCGTGCCAAAGCGCACGCCTGAATAGGCCTAGGCTGATTTCAGTGGTGATGACTGTACCGTATCCTCTGGAGTATAAGACCCATGGTCCCGGACACAAAAGCAACAACGCGCGCAGAGTTTTTGAACCCAGGAACAGCTTTTTTTTGCTTTTATTGCAGATTCTTATCTTTAATTGGTTTTCAGACACTTCTTGTTCAATAGAGATCATTCCGGCAGATAAGAACAAAAAAATACGCAGAAGAAAGGCCAGGAAAAACATTCGCAGCTTTCATGGCGACGCTGGCCCTATACCGGGTGTGCCTGGTAGCCCAGAAAATAGGCAACTGGGGCTGAAGGGGGCTCGTGCCCTTGAGAAATCCCCATTCGAGGAATGTACTTTGATGCTCTCGAGTAAAGGTTTCATTGGTTTGCTGAAAGGAGCCCGCATGAATGTGAAAAGGATAAGGGGATGTCTCAGTCTTGTTCGTTGCAGGTGTTGGGGCGTGTCAAGGGGGCTGGGTTTGCGCGACACCGTTGTCCACCAGTTGTCAGAGCGAGCAAGCGACTACAGTTGAAGGGACATGGGCACCAAACCAAGCCCCTCTGACACGCCCTAGAATTAGCTGTGAACAGGGCTGTAAGGGGGTGAGTAGAATTTGGCTTTCGGGTTCATACTGGAGGCGGACGGTGACGTTGAGGTTGTGCAGGCGTTTTCCCACGCCCTTAAGGTTTCTAGTTAGGGCAAACAATTGCCTAACTGTTGATATCTTGCCTAATGCATGAAATTCAGATTTCTTGATTTCTGGCTCGATAGACTTCGTATGGATACTCGTGACATTCTTGTACATTTTGTATCAAGTTCAGTACAAGACCGGCATCGAACTCGTATCATTTGTACCCATCGATGACAGTGGATTTGAGTGAGTTTCTCTGTCTTACGTTCCTTTAGTTTTACCATTATCTCTTGCATTTCCCTTACTTGGACCTGTTTTATTTATTGAATTCATGATCTCTTTGTTTCTGTCCTTATGTCTCTTGTCTTTTCCAAACGGGTCTTGCAGATGTGGGCGCAGTTTGGATTGGGGGGGGCACTTTCACTACATACTTCCCATAGGTCGTGTCGAGCCTTCAGTAGAGAGCTGTGAAATGTTATGAAGTCATATCAGTTAAAGACAATTGCCGCGATCAAGCGTTATGGGTAGCAGATGCACAATCAACAGCCCATAAAGAACTCCCCAGCAGAAGATGGGACTTTCTGAGCAGAGACCCCCTCAGGGTGGGCCGTAGGAGTTTGTGGATGTCGGCAAGCCCAATCAGCAGGATTCGACGTGCAACCAATTCCCGGCAAGAGCACAGGAAATCACCCTACGACGCTCCAGGCAACGCTATGTACACACGCAATTCCGCTTGTAAGCCGTTGTCTTGCAGAGTGAAAGTAATCGTGGTTGCAATGGTTGCAATAATCAGCTTCTTTATCTCGCCGTTTCGAGTGACGAAAGTGGTATATTCTCTGCGGACAACGATTCCAAATGCACGGAGGCATTTCGCAAACCGCTCGATCGCGGAAACTGTCTTTAAAGGCTGTAGGGACCACTTGCAGATTTCGTGAAAAATACCTGTCAATCCTCGTAAATAAATGAACACGACAATGGGAAGCAGCGAAAGTGCACAATGCCCCCCCCTCCCCTAAGCCGGACTGCGTGCGTGCAGGAGAGACTCAATCGAGAAGAGAGGGCTGGATTGAGAGTTTGAACAGGATTCCGATCTCCGGACTATGGTTGCCGGTAACGGCGCCATTTGTCACGGACCTTCCGCCGCTCTTTACTTCAGATTATTATCTAATACACTGAAAAACACTGCACTATGCTCATTGCGGACGATCTTATCGTAGTATGCGAGTGTTGTTTGATTTTCACTTAGCTTCAACGTTCAACGAAGTTTTTGTCAGGAAGGAGGCTTTTTTAACGGCATTCCCACGCGACAAAGTGATAAAGGCGCCGAAGCCAAGTATGAATGCCATATCCTTAATTAGCACGCTATGTTACCACCGTATTCATGTCCACAGTCTTGTTCGCTGCGGACGTTGGGGCGTGTTAGGAGGGACTGGGTTTGGCGCGGCGCCAGTCAGTTTTCCACCAGTTGTGGTCCCCCTTGCGCCACGCCAAACCCACCCGCTGACCCGCCCCACGCCCTCAGTGAGCAAGAATGTATCTCGAACTATGTGAAAAAGTTACAGGCGACAAAGTGGCGCCATTTGGCGTCAGATGGCACTGCGTTGGAAACAAGTGGCCATTTTTGAAAAGAATGTCGAATAACCTTCGGGATACATACGTTCATAGATTTTGGTGGGAAAGGGTGGTGGTGTCAGATTGGCGGGTGTTGGTCCAGATTGCGCACACTAGTGTTCATGGCACAGGATAAGTTCTATTTAGCCAATGTTTCAGCGAAAAAAATGTTTTTCTAAGATTTCGGGGTAGTGAGCTCAATAGTAAATACCTACAAACATTTCTTTAAGGGGGAGCCAGTTACCTTTTACGAACTGATATTTGGACCATACTATCTCCAGTTGCTGTCGCGAAACTTTTCTTACAGTCATGTTGGTCGCTGCGCATGAAGGGGCGTGTCAGGCGTGACAGTTTGGAGCGCCGCCAGCCCGTTCATATCAGTTGCTGAAGCGACTAATGTAAGCGACAAACAATTGTGAAAAGGACTGATGCTAACGATACATGCACTCTTGTCGCTTGCCGAAAGAAAAAAGAAAACGAGCTGTGCTGTGCTAAGCAGCTCGTCACCCCCCCTTGACAATTCTCATTATTCGCAACGAATAATTAGTATGATATTCAATATGAGCATATTTTATTTAAGGATCTATAGCGAGAGCGCTCTTCGAAATATCAAAATCTCCGAAGCGGCATTAACTCAAAGACGATTTGGATCGCTTTTGTGCTGGGTGATGACCACTTCAATCTATCACAAGACGCGGGTAAGTGAAAAACCATCCTTCGCTACAGGCGCTGAAAAATTGTTCAACAATCCTAAACCACTACTGCCACAGTTTCTGTACAACGGGTTAAATTTCAATGGAGATCCATGCGCAGTGGTAGATGTGACGGGAGATCTGTCCAAGATAGGTAGCTAACCTCATCGCAGGATAACTATCACTTTTGTTCAGTGTGAGAACACTTGGCAACTGCGCCTGAGCCTCAGCGCCAAAACATTTTGAGACACCAAATTCTGAGGAAACATGCCTTTGAAAAGAGTACAATCCCTTCCCACCGACCCCTTACCCTACACACTAATGCCTCTGAAAAGAGTACCCCCCCCTTCCCACCGACTCCTCACGCTACCCAATATATTGCTGAATTTTGCCTCGAAGTTCCTACCACTTTTCCCCAGTTTCCCAACATTTCCTCTTTCCCGAAGAACTGCCGTAGGGTGAGGGGGAGGGAGGGTTCATTCCGGTCAACAACCGGATAGATGTTTATCGTGCGGCTCGTAAAATTCCTATCAAGGCCAGATACGACCCTCATGCACCAAATAGTTCCGCTCTCACTAGCGACCGAGTACTACAGCATGAAGGGATTTTTCCGACGGTACAGTAACCCGGTCCGGGAGCAACTTTATACCACAGAGGTTCTGACCCAAACTTCGAGAAGACAACAAAAGAGAAAATTATTCGCTTACAATTAGTAAATGAGGAGTAACTCTCCTCGCTCACCAAGGGGAAATAGTGAAAAAACCCAAGGACTAGCTGACTTGTAGCCTAATATTCGTCCAAATTCAGGTTCGTGCCATTAATGCGACATGGTTGCGGCGATGCGATGCGTCGCATTTTCTTACAAATAGCGATCGATTCCTGGATCGATACACTCCCTACCACACGATATTCGAAGAATTACCGGATAGCTACTTTAAATTATTCTGGAAGACACGTTTAGCTCTATACTATGTGTACACTAACATCTCCTCAAGTTACGATTGGTAAGTTCGTTGCTCGACGGGTCAGGACAATCGCCGGATCCCCCATAGCTGGCTTTCCGGTACCATGTAGCCCCCTCTTACGCCACGCCAAATGAGATGAGCAGCTACGCTACCAGTCTCAAGGGATACTATACTTCTGATTATGTCCTAGGATGAAAGATGCACTGATATCAGCTTCAATCTCTTGTTAATGTTGACGTTAGGCTCGTGTTCCAGCGAGATCATCACTAGATCACTTTAAATAACCCCATGTGCATAGAATCCGGAAGCCTAATTTATTCAACGCAGAAACGCTGAAGTATACGCGAGATCCCTGAGATCGTAGGCGTGGCCGCATGTTTCAACTTAACCTGAAGGTGTTTATGCTTCTGGTGAGATATTTTCATCTTGACACAATTGTCGTGTCTCTGTCCAACACACAGCAACAAGTGACAGTTGCCCCAGACTGGAACATTCCACGAGTAACCAATTCCGTGTCATGTTCATGACACGGAATTGGTTATACATGTAGGGTTGTGCGCTACGCCAGCTCGTTTCCACCGCTTGTTGAAGCTGAACGCTAGCGGTGTGCCAAGCACAGCTTCCCCTCCCCACTGTGACGCGCCCCAGCGCCACACCAGTAGTGCTTTGACACACCAGTGACGTCGGAGAACACAAGCCATTACAGTCTTTGGTTCGCTGCGGGCATTTGCACTGTCAGGGGCTGAAATTGACGCCGCGCTAGCTTCTCTCCACCTTCGTTAAAACTGTCGGGTCAGATAGGTAGTTGGCGCTGCGCTGAACCCAGTCACATGAAATCTCAGCGTTCGACCAACAATGTTGTTAGAAACTAACCTTTGGCTTTTGCATTTAATACACTGTAGTGCGCAATAACCTATGACGAGATGCGATAAATGCAGTAACATTAAAAACACTAACTGACGTGAATAAATGAAAGGTGGAGCATGTTGCCACTCGCTCTGTGGGATATGCACAGGAAGCTAGACTTTTCTCGGTGGAAGAAGAGCTTGAATAAAGTGCCAAATATGGCCGACCGCGCAAATCGAGGCAGTCTATAGGTATGAAAAAAAATTTTTCTCAATCACCGCAGTAGCATGTCAAAAGACGTGACGTAGTATCCTTCGATACATCATGTCCCGAAGAGAGCATCTGGATGACTTCACTCGAGGAAGGATCATAGGGAAACTCGAAGAAGGTCGAACCATGACGAGTGTAGCCCAGGAGTTCGGTATCGCTCACAGCGTTGTTTCACGTGCATGGAGAGCGTTCCGAACCTTTGGTACTGCTGCCCGAAGACGAGGAGGTGGCCGACCAAGGACAACTACACCAAGGGACGACCGCTACATTGTGCAGCAGGCAAGAAGAGATCCTCGTCAGTCGGCTTCGGCTATTGCAACGACGTTTAACAGGACTCTAGGGCAAGCCATCTCACGCACTACAGTGGCAAGACGACTGCATGGTGGTGGTCTCTTCGCCCGACGACCGTTATGTTGGTAACTGCTTTGACCCCGCCGGCATTCGGGCCGAGGACTGTTTACGGTGGTGCACGAGCATGGCGACAATGGGACCGATGAGGAATGAAGCCGTTTGTGCTCTTTTCGATAGAGGAAGATTCAGATCTGCAGCGAGCAATGATTCTGGACGCACCCTCATATGGCGAGATGGGAACACGCAACTCCCCCGGAAACATTGTCGAACGTGATCGTACTGGTGGTCGAGGTGTTATGGTATGGGGAGGCATCATGTTGCATGGCCTCCAGATTTTTGAGCATGGAACCCTCACCAGTCAGCGTTACTGCGACGAGGTTCTCCTACATCATGTCCGTCTTTTCAGAGCTGCAATCGGCCCTGACTTCATTTTCATGGATGACAATGCGCGACCGCATCGAACAGCACAGGTGGAGGAGCTTCTAGAACGAGAGGATATCCCTGCCGAATTTGGACGCCCGCCGCATCCCCTACCTAAATCCATCGAGCACGTGTGAATGCACTGGGTAGACGCATTGCAGCACGACCAAATGCACCAATGACGATCCAGCAATTGTCAAATGCACTGATTGAGGAGTGGAATGCCCTGCCCCAGGAACTCATTACCAACCTCGTGAGAGTATGGGATTGCGGTGCAGAGCATGTATTGGTATCAACACTCTCTATTAGGAATCCGTGTATACTTCTTTTTGTTCAGTACCAGATAAATCGTAAACTTTATGTGTAATCGACATGGTTGAATAAAATGTCATAACAATTCGTCTTATTCCGAGTTTCTGTCAGTTGCTTTCTGTACAATATCGTTAAGGTTCTCTCTTGATATGATATGAATTTCATCGAGCTATGTTGTCTGGCAGAGGCACAGTGATCGAAAGTTGCTTTCGTCCCTAAGTTTTGCACACCAATGTAGGAAAGAGGGGTTGATCAGAGCAATCTATCAATGATTGCGCTGA
>MU915694.1:0-10358 GCA_036418165.1 Cooperia oncophora
TCACACTTTGCGAGGATCCCTCGACTGGATCGCGCGAACACTGCCGCAACGGCAAAATTCAAGTATGGCCATGATCACACCGTGCCGATCGGAATTGTGCCGTCGCGGCGGTGGAGCGACCCTGGTCGCGGTCGCGCGATTCAATCGCTCGATCGATCCTATCACGAAGTCTGAACGCGGTTCAACAATCCATTTTCTCGCGAAATCCCCAACTATTCGCATCAATGAGGATGCCTTGAAATACCGGGTGTGACACTGTCATGAGGTAGCCCTCAACATTTTCAAATATTTGAAGGCATCGTTCGCGATCAGGGATAGAAGTTGAAAACATGGTTGGTCCGCGTCAAACAACCTTGTAGCGGTTTCGCGGCAAAAAATTGTAAGGGAGGGGCGCTATAGCGCAATATAGGTTCAGTGACGCCTCCTTTTTCCAGTGACTCCGCCTCCAGACTCCGCCTTCAAGGCCCACCTTTCAGTGGAAAAACGAAGCTGCAGGAGCACAAAGCCTGAAAAACGTCACTTTTTTGGTCGTAGAATTCTTATCGGGGAACCAGCTGTGCGGATGAGGGCGCAGTGTTGGAGTTTTGGTGGGTGTAGTTAACTGGACAAACTCGGATCGTACAAAGTACAACCTCCGATCGAAATGGGGTCTTATTTGAAGCAGTTGACATTTTTTTTCTGCTTTCTTCTACACTACCAAGTTACTCTGCCCCTTGTCTTTATATGGAAACCCCCAATGCACTGTCTGTGATGGCGAATGATCGCGTTCTTTGCTTCCAGTAACCCTCGAAACGTTCCAGGTGTTCGAAAAAGAAGATGGAAGTGTCACCTATGAAGGTTGCCTCGGTCATCTCGGTCATGGGGTGTGTCCGTCGAAACTGCGACTTAATAAAAATGATGTGGAAGAAATATTAGGCATGCTAAGGGAAGGCCTACAAGCCGATGAGGTGAGTTCTCAACGGTCCCGCAACCGAATAGATGGATTATTGCTAATGTTACAGATTGTTGCGAAAATACTTAAGGAAAGGTGGAATCACTCAGTAGGTGCTGATCGGCAAGCACGTATCTGCTATGTCGAAGAAAAGGACATATGGTCCGTAAAGTTTTAATTAGAGCCTTCAATAAGTTTTTTTCCTACTATCCTATGTAGAACGTACAGAGTTCTCTAGTCGTAAGCTATTAGTCAGCTTCATAAATCACTGGTTAAGGCGCATGGCGCATCGCCACGGAATCATTCAAGGAAGATATCGTCCTCCTAAAAAACCAGCTACTGTTGATGTTTTCCCTGCAGGTAATTTTCGAAGTAGCAAAAAGACAATTTTTTTATTGTGTGGAAATGCGTTCATACCTCACCACTAGTCACGATTCTCGAAGGCGAATCGAGCGAATATATGGCGAAGGTATGGACCGCATTCGTATTGAGGAATACTGCACCTTCGCGAAGCCTTTAACTCTTCAGTGAGGCTTCCGCACTAATGCCTTCTTTGAAACTTCAAGGCAGTGGGCACGATGCCTGGGAGCGGGCGGTTGTTGGCAACGTCAGTGGTGGAAGAGCTGAATGAAGGGTGTGGCGTCTCTTGCGCAGCCCTACCACCAATAAGGCTGGCAAGCCGCCCGGCCCAGCCATCGCGCCCATTGCGCTTAAATTACAGTGCTAAACGAGCACACTACAGGCATTTCAATGAGTTCATCAACAAGTTCCAGAGAAGAGAGAAGAGCGGACCTATTGATGCGGTGGTTGTAATCAAAAGTGAAACGGCAACCGGCTCTGAAAGCGGAGCGGAACTTTTGTTTTCCGCAAGCGCAGCTGGTTCCAGGAGGTTCACCGGCCTCTTCCTTTTTGATGTTTTATAGTTGTATGTTCGCTAACAACATACGGTCGGGCGTATTCAAGGCGGGATTGACTTTTTGGCTTTGGGCGGGTGCCAAACCAGTTTTTCTACATCATCTATGGTGCTTAAAGCGAGTTTAGTATGTATAATGACATGTACATTAATGCGCTCGTAATTACTCGTTTTTTAGCCTATCTTTTTCTGCATGCGCCGGCTCTCAACAGTGAAGGCAGAGAACGGCTTTCATACGGTGAATATCGTCATACTGGTCTGATCACTAGAGTTGTACGCTCTGGCCTGATACGATTGAGTTTAGACACAGTTGATAAATACGATAGTTCATCGTAGCTATTAGTTCAGATATATAAATACGCTAAATGAGGTAAGTCTTATCTGTGACGCTATCGAAGTCCGCCGCAATGATTATCAAAAATCCGCTCTGGGCAGCGGGTCGAAATTGGTTCATTAGCTGCTTCACCGCGTCCACACCACTGATCAGCGAAGCGCTCTTGAGCGTCGGAACAGCGCCAGTGACTACGAAAGTATAGATATCGATATAGCGAAACCAGCGTCTAGGAGTATGGGGAAGTGGGAGAGTAGCAGACAGCTGAATTAGGCGTCACGAAATTGCGCGTGAGCTATCGCTCATACAACCCCACATTAAATTGCATAAGTCTGTGCTTTATCATTTGTACGGTGCGTTTGCACATGCCGCTATTTCACGACGTCTAATCCAGCTGCCTGCTGCCTCCTACCTCCCCATACTTTCTACTCCTGGGCGCAGGTGGACGCTGGCGCAAACTATGAACGCAACCTTATCGGAGCGCACGCCATAGATTCGCTCTTCTTTCCTCTGTATGTGCTGATGTACTGTTGTACTGCGTTGTGTGTTGGTTTACTATGAAAATCGGAAGCCTGAAGGAGGCGTTAAGGCTGAAAGGTAATCCATAAATATCAATACCAAAGATTTCAAAGCCCCGTATCCTTCCAATACCGTAGGATCACCTATTTTACTATGGGTCAAAAAAGCAAAAACACGATTTCCAGGTAATTTCGACTATCATGTCGAAGAAGTGATTGATCTGACAGAAAACGGCAACGATACGTCCGAAGATGCTCCAATGTTCTTTCAGACAATGCAGCGAGTGGATACGGCAGCTATAGAAGCATTCCAATCATTCCAAGAGGTGAATTTCAATTGGACATCGACCAGATCTCATAAGACAGTGTTCAGACTTCGCAGTGACGCGCGTCGGCGCCCCTCTCTAAAGGCGCCCTCGCGCCATACGCGAATGCAGCTGCAAACGGGAATCGATCGGCGGGAGCCGCTTGTGATTTGAGAGAGTATAGGATAACAGAAAGGGTAACGTTGCTTACACAAACTGGTGCCTCCCCCATCCTTCTGTGCTCTTCACTCTAGCGGCCAATGCCGATGATACCATCTTGTGTGATCAGGCAGCGCGTATCCCTCTTATCCCCCACACATTTTGAAGGGCAATCCGTACGGCGCCGAACGAATTCCGGTCTGCGCTATTTATAGGCGCGTCATCGTGGGTTGCACACGTCGATCGCGAAGTCTGAACGCTCTCTTAACGTATCTAATCAACTGCTTTCAGATCAACCGGTTCGTAAATGAATTGATGGAATTGTGTGTGAAGGAAACAACCAGTATGAACTGATTTCACAAATGAACTCCGCCATGCTGACGAAAGCTAATGAAATCGCGGGAGCTATTGGAGTGACTACTAAACTTTTCCTGGAAAGGATTCCTACCCTTACACAATTGGTCACCACCGACGATCTACAAGGGACCCCTGTCGAACAACTCATGACAGTAAGTTCCAAAATTGAAAAATACGATCACTTGCGGCATCGCAGTTGAGGGGCTACGCAGGCAGCACGATTAGATGTGCTTCTCTGAACCTCCAGGTGAGACTTCGCAGGTCTTTGGTAGTCTGCCTTCTTCTAAGGCTGCCCGAGAAAATGTTTCGCGCTCTGAAGCGCTTGAGCGACTGCGTCGCGCGATGGAAGCGGTCGTATCGCGAAGTATGAAGGCACTTCAAATCAATACGGCGCGCAGAGGAGCGGAATTTGTCGGCGTGCGCGGCGCGGACCCCTCAGTAAGCAGTGCACGTCCTATTGCTATAACGCGTTTGTTCGATTGCAGGTGATCTCAAAAATGGTCATGGAGAATCGCAAAGAAAATCGCAGCAGGGGTGCGGAAGCCAGTCATCACTTGAGGATGCTAGGAGAGAAGATTGTGATGTTATAGATATTAAATGTTTATTAGATATGGAAAAGTAGCTATCGCCAAGTATCGATGGGGCCATGCTCATGGAATAGACGACTTTTATTTCTTTTGGTATTAGGGTGGTCGAGAGGGTGGGGAGAGCCGAGGCTCACCGCCCTGACTCTCCTCGACCACCTTAGCTCCTCTTTTTGAGGTTATGCATATATACTGAAAGTTTGAAGAGTTTTTTTGATCTGATATCAGTGTTAATCGGGTATAATTGTCTATTACTTTCTTGTATATATCAAGTCTGCCAGACTATATGAGAATCACCATTTAATAATGGAGTTGTAACAATTACAAAATTATTGAATTTCATAATTATTTGGTTCGCTAAGCGTTGCTGTTGTAGTCAATAATTCCTGTGTTTTATTCTTTCCTTTCTTCATTCTTTAGTCGACGAACATAAAATGTCTTTGGATTTCCTGATACAGACAGGTCCTGGTACACCCAGGTTGATACAGTGGCAAATTGTTTTTAAACGGCCCAGAGAATCAAAAAAACGAGCACTCCGGCTGGACCCGCAAGTAATTTTATGTGCCGTATCGCTTCCAATGAATCTCTACAATCCTGAATGTAAGTGAATATGCGTGCCGTTATCCCAAAGGGATTAATCAATGACAAAGAAAGCATCGCTACCCTTGGGAAAGTTAGAGCGATTGGAAAGACGGTCACATTTCCCTTGGTTCTCCTACCAAACCCTGTACGCAGACAGAGGGGACAGGAAAACGGATGCCCAAGGTTTTCGAACAATTTCTCCTGTCGCCCAGGTGCTAACAACATGGATTGGTTGGAAAACACCTTTTTTTAATCTGAACATGAAACACGTGAAAGAGGCGCCAAAAAATTTATTGCAAAAAACTCAAAAGACTCAAAAGAATCCAAAAGTTCTTGCAAAAATTTTTGTTTCTAATACTTCCTTCGAATATTTCGGTGCCTAGCACCTTCCTCAGCGATCTGGTCTTCTGCCTCCAATATAGCCTCCGCCGCTCCTTGCAAAAGTGCGACTTCTAGTGTTGACTGCCACTCTCAAGAGTCAACACTAGAAGTCGCACTTTTGCAAGGAGCGGCGGAGGCTATATTGGAGGCAGAAGACCAGATCGCTGAGGAAGGTGCTAGGCACCGAAATATTCGAAGGAAGTATTAGAAACAAAAATTTTTGCAAGAACTTTTGGATTCTTTTGAGTCTTTTGAGTTTTTTGCAATAAATTTTTTGGCGCCTCTTTCACGTGTTTCATGTTCAGATTACAATGAGGCTCCGGGACAGCACCATATTACGATTTTTTTTTCATTCACGAAGTCTCCTAAAATCCGTCGATATGGCTGATGCCCAACCCGAGTACGAAGTAATTCGAGCAACCTAAGAAAAGAAAAAGGAAAGACTTTTGAAACGCCTGTTATTCAAGCCGCGGTGCTTGGAAGCAAAAGGAAACACACGATCCAAGTGAGAGAGTACCCTTATTATAGAAACTGGCCAAAGCCGACCACAGTGGGCGGAGCACGACAGTCGTGGTAGACCCCCAACCACCTTGTCACTTTGGAGAGTCTCGGCGGGCTTTAAACCTTTCCCAGAACTTGAGAACAATGAAATCATTTACGATATAGAAGTGTAGAAAATGAACTTAAAAAGTTTACCGAAGAAGTAGCTGAAGAGATCACTCGTCAAATTTGCGACAAAATGATAGATACTTTTCCTGCCAAGCTGGCCATAAGAAAAAGCATCAAATTGGTGCACCTCACTTCGTGGCTCCTCCTAGTCAGTAAAACAGATAATAATAGTGATAGGATAGAAATTGACAAAATAACACGAAAACAGCCCTCGAGAAATCCCTGCTCCTGTTCCAGACAAACAATAATCCACATGTTTTAATGAACATTTATTGGAATCGTACTCTACATGAACTAAAGTACGGCGCTGTTCGGCTTCGGGCATCTTACCCGTTCCATATCGACCTGGAAGACCTATAAAATTTGGGAAGCTGCGTGAAATGCCACTCAGTGAAGCTTGTAAGGAAGCGGCTAACTAGCAAAATGCCCCCTCTCCCTCTTGAGCCGAGGACAAAACAACTAAAATTCTGCTCTGGAGCTGAGATCAACACCCGATATCAACTACTGACGAGGTCACCTGCGATACTTAGAAACACATAACTCTGTACAAAGTGAGCTGTTCATTGTGTCGAGCAGGAGAACCCCATTGGGGCAACTCTTGCTGGAGGCGTTACTGGTGCCCGCTCGAGGAACTCGATGATCAACGGGAGCACAGGTGATACAGGTGATCAGGTGACGTGCAAGAAGTGAGCTGAGAAGAACAATACAGTGAGAACACCCAGAAGTCTGCGTTTTGACATGAAGTACTGGGCCACGTTACTTGGAGTCGTATCGAAATTTTCAACTTCCTGAAATAAACGAATTACTAAAAAAAGAAACAAAAAAGGCGCTATACAAATAAAGTGGGCCACTTCGAAAGAGACTACGAAGACATTCGTTGCCATTGTGATTGTCACTCGCCCGCAGCGAAAATACGGATGAAAGGTGTTGAGTAACTCAACACTGGAGAAAAAAGCGAAATAGACTGCCGAAAACGCGCTATACAAGCCCTCTATAACTCGTCCGCACCACTTAAACCGCTAATCACTGGATTGCAGAGCCAGTGTACTATAGCCGCTATACCACATTCAGTTACTAGGGACTTTTCATACTGCTGATGGTATTTTAGGACACATTAACCGACAGGAAATCAGAGCAGTGATTTAGTGAACCGAAACCTTGATCACTGATGATGCCTTTTCAGCCCATACTTAAGAAGTTGGGCTTTGCGGGCGAGTTGTCTACTAGATGATGCTATTCAAACAAGATTGGATGTGACAACTAGGCTGTGTTCACACTTGCGGCAGCGTCCACCAGCGTTCCGAGCGTCCGGCAGCGTCAGCGACTAGGAAAGTATAGATATCGATCTAGCGTCTGCCAGCGTCTACCAGCGTCCACCAGCGTCTCGAGGGCTAGGGAAGTATAAGTATCGATTTGGCGTCTGCTAGCATGCACCAGCGTCCGAAAGCGTACGAGGGGGGACAGCACATCGCGATAAGAAGGTAACAGACAGCTGGTAGAGTATGGGGAGATAGGAGGGTGGCAGACTGCTGGTAGAGGATATGGTGCCATAGAATAGTACCAACTCTCTGCAACCCTAATGTCGCGCCATGCTCTCCTGCCCCAGACACTGGTAGACGCTTGTGCACCCTGGAAGGCGCTGGCAGACGCTAGATTGATACCTGTACTTCCCTAGCCCTCCAGACGTGATGGACGCTAGTAGATGCTGGTGGACGCTGATCGACATCTATACTTTCTTAGCCGCCGACGCTGTCGGAAACTCGGAACGCAGAAGGACGCTATTGGTTGCTGGCAGACGCCGCCGCTAAGTATGAACGCAGCCTCACGGTGTATGTGCCTGAGTACTAATGCCAGGCGTACCATACAAGCGCCTCCCTCTCAGCGAGCAAAGAGTGCGTTCAGACTTCGCGATCGCGCGAACCAGTACGCGCGAACTGGATCGCGTGATCGCGAAGTCTGAACGTGCTCTTAAAGCGGAACATTATCTACAATTGCGGAGCTTTTGTGCAAAGTGCATAATCCGCATCAGATCGCACCAAAATGAATCACTTCACTGTAATAGAGCTGAGAAAGAGACCAATTCCCTGGTTGAATTTCTAACCTGTTCTAGGGCTTGGGAGCCAGGAATCTTGCCATGAAATGTGAGCAAATTGGTCCACTTTGTCCAGCTTTGTCGCGGACAGTACTGCCTGCCGCTTGATTTCCCGCAGTTCTCAACTCTTCTACATGTTTAAACGACTCACGACATATTTACAAGCTAAGGTTTAGCTCAGTTTATCTGGCGAAAAATTGCAGAGTCCAAGGAGTCACTTACTGGTGAGCCACGAAGTCGAGAAGGACATGAAATGTGAAGTACCTCATTTTTCGAGATTTGACGGGATCATCTTCAAAGCCCATCGATTGCACAACAACTTCAAGCTTCCGACAGACGTTTTCCATGTGGTCGAACATCACCAGTAACTGTCGCTTCCACAAACCGCAACTACAAAGAATGATATGAGATATTGTCGCCGCGAGCACTGCCTCCGCAAGAAGTCATAAACTGCTTTGAATCGGACCCACTGGTGAAAAAAAATCCGGCCGCAACACACTCATTTAAGAGGAATACAATTTCATGGCACACTTAGAATGATATGAAGAACACAACTTGCGCAAAAACCCAAGCAAAAAACAATTCCCCAAGTTTGAAAACTAGCGCACGTTTTCTGCAATTGCGGAGTAAACGCAATAAAACGAAGCGAAGAGTCGCGTTGGCAGTTAGTGCGTGGCGAGCGTGTGAAATTGCCAGAGGTCGTTGGCTTCCAAATACATTTTTTTACGAAGTTTCACGGAATCTGGGTGGGGGGGGGACTTTGCTGTTTGTGTTGATTGCTTATTGTATCATAATAACAATAATGCCTGAACTGTAGACTGTAAGGGTTGTAGTTTGTAGTTATCTCTTAAACTATGTCATTCAGCTTGCGTTCACTACCGAGATGGAATTGCAAACGACGGTGTGCCAGAGTGAATGCGGAGGACCTACTGCATCAGAGAAATTGGGTTAATTATGCGGAAAGGCTATTGAAGCGAAGAGCATTTTGCGGAGTATTGTAATATAAATTCCTCCTTCACCACGTTCGTTAAAATTCGCTAGATGAATGCCGCTCTCGCTCACGTTAGCCTTCCGCTAATTCGACTTTTCTGATTTGTTACCGTTTGTTCACATGCAGGAATTCAGCGTCCATAAACAAGTGAAATATTGACAAGAGCAAGTCGGGGAGTAGCAGCGCTCAGTCTTGCCTATATGTTCCTTCCTGGAGCCGCTAGACTTATGGTTAGGTAGAAGTGGCCAACTGGAATGAATTGAATGTATTTGAGTGACGTATCCCTAGTATCTCTGAACGAAGTTGGAGTGCGTTCATACTTGACGCTGGTTAAGTGACAACTAAAACTTTTGATGGGGGTCCTGCTGCGAAAAGCCATAGCGCAGAGAAACAAAGAACTGCGGCCGCCAAGGCATTGAGAGGTACAAAAAACATATCGCGAGCCAGGAGATGATTGTCTCCAAAGAGAGAGGACACCGGGACAGATGAGCTGCTTACTATGCGTGAAAAGTTGGAAAGTGGAAGGTCAGAGCGGTCACAGAACGCCATGAAGACGTGAGGGTGCAGAGAAAACAGATAGCTGGGGCCAAAGGGATTGAGCTTTAGTTGTCCGTGGCAGGGCACATCGTTTTTGGGGATTCCCCAACAGGGGGGGGGTCGTATTGGTCGCTAGGGGAGGGTGGTGGGGTCGTATCTAGGCTGAGAACATTTTTCTGATAGTTGTTTTCTCTTAATCCAGGGACGCTGTGAGAGTGGAAGGGGGGGGGTAGTATTTCCTTCGTGACCTTCTGAGAGAGGTTGCTGACTTTTCATGGTTTTTCCTCTTTCATGTTTATTATATACCCCCATCCCCTCCCCCTCCCCCGCTCGATAGCAAAATTTTTGGGAAAAACTAGGAAATGTTCGGGAAATTCCGGAAAAGTGGTAGGAAAGTAGGAATTGAGGAAAACCAAGGAAACGTTAGATAGGAGGGGGGGGGTCATACTTGAGAACTTGATGAGCAGAGAACTAGGAGAATCGCACCAACCCTCTAGAAAGCTGGAGGGTCGTACGGACTCAACAGAAATCCTCAACCAATGATGTGCCCTGGTCCGTAGGCCCTTTGCGGTAGCGTTTTGAGCGTTCGACTGCCCGCAAAACTACCTACGAAAAGCTAAAACGCTGGTGGACGCTCGAAATGCTAGATCCATATCTATGTTTTCCTTGTCCCTCAATACGCTCGAAACGCTGACCTACATCAGAAACGCTCAAAACGCTGACATAGCTTTACACTCCACATCCCTGAAACGTGGTACGCGTGGAATTCGAAGACCTTCCTCTGTATAAGGGATGGACCTCATATAAACGTTAGGCTACTGTGACACTGCGTCGTGAACCCTTTCTCCGGGATTTAGACGAAGTGTTGGTATGCTCCCCCTAGAGAATCTCCGTAATTTCGTCCAGAGCATAGGGGATCCGCAGCAGGTATAGAAGCCGAATCTATGATCACCATTCAGGACCAGTCAGTCTGTGTAGATTCCATTTTATACGTCCATTTAGCACACA